>PVIH01009625.1:0-40051 GCA_004025045.1 Sigmodon hispidus | reverse complement strand
ACAAAACTCAAATCCAAGTGGATCAAAGACCTCAACTTAAACCCAGCTACTTTCAACTTGATAGAAAAGAAAGTGGAAAATACAATTCTACAAATTGGCACAGGCGACCACTTCCTAAGTATAACGCCAGTGGCACAGACACTAAGACCAACAGTCAATAAGTGGGATCTCCTGAAGCTAGGAATCTTCTGCAAAACCAAGGACACTGTCAATAGGACAAAACGCCAGCCTACAGAATGGGAAAAGATTTTCATCAACCCTACAAGTGATAGAGGCCTGATCTCTAAGATATATAAAGAGCTCACGAATTCAGAGCCCAAAACCTTGAATAACCCTATCAAAAAATGGGGTACAGATTTAAAAAGGGAATTCTCAGCAGAGGAACTACGAATGGCTGAAAGGCACCTGAAAAAGTGCTCTTCATCTTTAGCCATCAGAGAAATGCAAATCAAAACAACTTTGAGATACCACCTAACACCTGTTAGATTAGCTAAGATAAAAGGCACAGATGACAGCCTATGTTGGAGAGGATGATGAGCAAGGGGAACACTCCTGCATTGTTGGTGGGAGTGTAAACTTGTTCAGCCACTTTGGAATGCAATATGGAGGTTTCTCAGAAAATTGAGAATCAATCTCCCCAAGGACCCAGCAATACCACTTCTGGGTGTATACCCTAAAGAGGCACATTCACACTCCAAAGGTATTAGCTCAACTATGTTCATAGCAGCATTATTTGGAATAGCAAGAACCTGGAAACAACCTAGATGTCCCTCAACTGAAGAATGGATTAACAAACTGTGGTACATCTACACAATGGAATAGTACTCAGCAGTAAGAAAAAATGATATCCTAAAAGTTGCTGGCAAATGGATGGATTTAGAGACTATCCTCCTGAGCGAGGTATCACAAACTCAGAAAGATAAGCAGGGGATGTACTCACTCATTAGTGGTCTCTAAACAAACAAACAAGAAAAAAAGCCAAGCATGCCCAAGCAGCAAACCACAACCACTGAACAACTTGGGATCAGAAACACCCTGCACTGACCTTTCGGATCCCACTACAACTATAGGAACACCTGAGTCACTCTTGAGGGAGGCGGGACAAAACTAGATTTGCCAGGATTGGAGACTGAACTAAGCATTATTGGGACAGTGGGACCATAGGACTGTCTGCTGCCTGCCCAGGGAGGGGATGGGGAGTTGTGGAGAAGAAAAAAATGACCTGATCTGACTGGAGGGGGAAAGGACCTTGAATAAGGATATACAGGGATGGAAAAAAAAGTTCAGAGGGAAAGGTGAACACAAAGTAAATATATGTGTAGCAATCTTATTTGCATTATCATCCTTGATAAGTCATGCTTATGATTTTTATCTTCTTTATAGTTATTGTTAACTTATCAGTATTTTAAATTTGTTTTGCTGATTTTCTTGATAAATACAAAATAAATAAAGAAGAAACAAAAAGAACTCAAATGCAAATTGTCACAGAAGAAACGGAGTATTTTCAACCGTCTATTTATTCAGTATGTAACATGGATGTTATCCAGTTCTCTAATTGAAGTTTAGAGTATGAAAAGATTTTAAAAAAAAAGTATAAAGATAATAAAAACATGAAAATTGATGAGTAATGTTGAGTGTAATTTTAATGGATTAAAGAAAGAAAAAATATATGTTTTTTAATACAAGCAACTTTAACTGTTGGAGATCACTATAATTAATGGAAACCTGGTGTATTACACTGTTAGAATGAGAAGATTTCTTGAAAGCAATATCTCATCCAGTGAAATATCTCATTGCGAAAATGCAGATTTCTTTTAAAGATTAAAGCCTACACTGGTAATTGTGATAAAAGGGCCCTATGACTCTTGAAAACAATAGTGTAGGAGTAAAATAGTTTATATGACCATGGTTGAAGGGAACCTGAATCCATCTTTATCTAATATGAAATCTTGGCAAATGTCTATATATGGATGAACTTCTGAAATCTGGACAGATGTAATGTTGAGAGTGCCAAATGTTTTTTTTTTTTTTTTTTTTTTTTATTCTTTGAGAATGACACAGAGGTGAGGCAAAGTGACACAGTGTTAGAGCTTCTGAAGGAGATTGTAAACTCACTGCTTGGGAGTTGCAAGTATGAACCCTAAATTCTAACAGAGAAGACAGAAATTAAAGATGGCAAGACCAAACGCTTTTGAAAAAGGACACCACCATCTTGGATTTGATCCAGTCTACAATAGGCTGAATCTGTTGCAGCTGACAGAACTTGTGGGATGAACTGCCTAACATCATTAGAGTCCACATAATTTAAACATGTGTCCCACTGCTGGATGCAGAACTTCTGGATTTTGTGTTTTAGCTGTTGGGATTCAGTTTAGTTTTGTTCCAACATTTCTTTTATAAAATACCTTTCATCCTTTAAAATAAGAGTGCTTATTTGAGTAGAGACCAGAAATTTGTTTGATTTTTATAGAAATTCAAAGTTACATATCATTCAGCATCTCACATGATACTTGGACTCTAAAGCAATGTTGAAAGTCTTAAGGAATTTAAGTACTTTTGAATACTATTTTTTTCTTTATGAGAGGCCCATGAGACAATGGAAAGAAGAGATGCTATGTTTGGCTTAAATTGCTATGTATGAATAACAAGTAAACAAAAGTTATACTCAAAAGTAATTTTCTACTTGGCAAGGCATATAAACATATAGGATAAAAGTCTTTACATGTGATTTATTTTGTTTGTCTCTGGATATGTCAGTGATAAAATAATTTTATTAGAAAAATTGAGTAGAACTGGTTCACCCTAACTAGTAGAACAAATAGAAAAAGAAAGCCCTCTAATTACTACTCATTAATTATTTTACCAATTCTGGTTATAGGTGTGACGTAAACATCTCTAACAAAATCTTTTTGCCACCATTTTCCCAGGGTGATTTCATATACCCTGAAACTGCTAGGCAAAATAAATTATTTTAGTCGCTTATTTCTGGTATTTTATCCCCAAAATAAAATAAGTCCTAAAATAGTATCAGTATCCTCATAAACTTTAAAATTTTAAACTTTAAATAATTTCTCTGGATCCTCAAATACTTTCATTAAGAACATAGAAGTCTAATTCTATGTGCTTACTTTTGGAAAAGATATTTCTCTGTTCATATCTTATTGCATTAAGTAGATGGTGACCACTGACATACTGCACAGATTTAATTATACACCTGTTGGTAACTAAAGAAACAGTAAATGACTCACCAGACTTTTATAAAAATACTTAAAATTCTAATTTTGTGCACATCCTTAGGAAGCACTCTAATAAGATCATTTTTCATTGCTCTTGCTTTTTAATATCCATCTGTAGCAGGCTATATTACCAGATAATTTTTTTTAAATGTCAGTGAAAAGAAAAATGAATACCAGTAGGGTTGTTTTATAACTACATAACAGGTCTAAATACTTTTCTACTTCTCTTTGTCTTAATTTTCTGCATATCAGCATATTAAGGCTGAGAGAGATGCATTTTCACATTTATGGAAAGATAATTTGTTCTTTCTTACAACTTAATGTATAATTTCTGTTGTAACCTTTTACAGATTACATTTAAATGCAAGCATGTTAGACAAAATTGTAAATAACTTCTTAGCTCATCAGAAGAATGAGATTATTATTTGTTTGTTTGTTTAAAGTCCACTAATGAGGGAGCACATCCCCTGCTTATCTTTCTGAGTTAAACAAGAAAAAAGCAAAGCATCCCCAAGCTGCAAACCACAACCACTGTACAGCTTGGGATCAGAAACACCCTGGACTGACTCCTTGGATCACACTCCCCCTAGAGGAACACCTGACTCACTCTTGAGGGAGGGAGGAGAAAACTGGATCTGCCAGGAGTGGAGACTGAACTAAGCAATATTGGGTCAGTGGGACATTAGGACTGTCTGCTGCCTGCCCAGGGAGGGGATGGGGAGTTGTGGAGAAGAAAGAATGTGGTGGGAGGGGGAAGGGACCTTGAATAAGTATATATGAGGATAGAAAGTGAGACTTCTTTGTTCATCATCATCATCATCATCATAATAGTAATAATAATAATAAAAAGAAACCCTCTTGTCTCTTCTTCCTCATAGTGATTGTGTGACAGGAACACCTGCGGCCATGCCCAGCTTTTTACATTGGTGCTGGGATTTGAACTCAGATCCTCAGTTTACTTAGCTAGTGTTGTTACCCAGTCAATCATTTCCCCAGTCTCTCTTCTCTTCCTCCATCCTTCTACTTGCCCTGTCTTTCTCTCCCCATTTCCTTTCCTGTCACATTTCTATACTGGGTAAATTTTCATTCAACTAAAAACAAAAATATATAGTAAACATTTTCATATGGTTGAATGTATCTTCAAATAAAATTTCTGTCAGCATTCCTACAGTTTTTTAATAAATAACTGACAAGGAATTTTATAGCATTTATTGAAATTATTACTTCCCTTATGAAAAATCTTTCTGCTTTTATTCATAGGTAGGATGCACTTATAATCAACAGTAATTAACAACATATTTTCTACCCAATAATAACATAACTAATACCCATTATTTTTAAGACAAATGGTACATTCATTGCAACAATGTTCGCTACAGTACTATTTAGGTACCAATTACTTGTAGTTATTTAGTTTAATTCCACTTAAAATTAATCTTCTGAAGTAAATTTCACTATGATAATTAATTTAGTTCATGCTTAAAGTTTCATTCACTTTATCTTTTGTTTAATAAGAAAAACAAAAGAATAATATGCTCTCATTCTGCATTACCAACATTAATATTAAATGACAAATGTATCAATAAATGTGACTTATCTGAGAACAATTTTGTTTCCTAAAATGTTATTTTCAATTTCAAAAGCAAATCTTTTTGAAAGCACTTAGTTGTCCATAAATATTAATTTTACACATCCATTTTGCTTTAAGATATATAATCTTGGGAAGAATTTGCAGCAACCATCCATGGGCACTTTATTATACTAATTTTATCTTGAATATCTTCCATGTAGTTGGTGGAAATAAACCTTAAGTTATTAAAGCACCCAGTTCATTTACACATATTAGCATTTATTTTAGCCGAAAAGCATGCTTGCCATTTACTGGAGTTGGTGTAAGTGTAGTGCTGTAAATTATTCTAGCTTTTACTTTTTGCCACACTCTCTTCTATACACATTTGAATGTAGAGTCAATGATAAATGTGAGTTGATGACACTACCTTACAATTTATTTGACATAATTATTTTTCTGAATTCTATCTCTTAGCATACAAGTGAATCAATAAGCACATTATTATAAAAAGAGTTATTTCTGCTCTTGTCTTCAGTGTTTTTGTTGCTTTTACTTTGCACCAGGATATTATTACCTGTTTTCCTTTGAAGACATAATTCAACTAAAAAGATGACCTGTTTGCTAAGACTATAAACCAAAGTATGGCAATTGATGTGTTTGCTGTGTTGAGAGATTGATTTTGGTGTTTGTACAATTTATTTCATACATTTGTAAAATTAATTAAGTAAATATTCTGACCTATTTTTTGTGTTGTTTAATGAAATGATATTTAAGGATAGTTGGAAAAATAAAAGCAACTCTTAAAATCTTTATCATTTCTCCACCTGGCTTCATCCTAAATTTGTATCTACTTAAATAGGTGACACAGGGAAAAAATATCTTATTTTTAACTGTAATCTTCATTTAATAAAGAAAGATTCAAAATTACTTTTCCATCATTTTTGTTATGATAACATTTCATATATATACACATATATATGTTTTGTGTGTGTAGAATAAAAGGCTTGAGGTATGTAAATTACACATATCATTACTAAACCTTTGGAAAATAATTGGTGAAGAAAGTGTTTTCTCCACAATTTCTAAGTGATAAAACCTCGCTTTGACAGAGAATAAATTATTCAAAGTCCTGAAACTGATCTCTATTAACAATTAAAAAATGTTTCCTAACAACATTTTGTGACATATAGTAAGGAAAAATTTTAAATAATTATTCCTATCTTTCTATCATTCTATGTGTATATTTTAATTTTAAATTTTCTTTTTTATAATGTATAAACTCACATTTTTACTCCTGTATCCCCTTGTTCAAACTCAGATCTCCTTCCCATGCTTCATACAACTCCCTCAAAGTCCTCCTCTTGACCCAACTTATTTCCTATATTGAAAAGGTAAGACCTTCTATGGGGAGTCTGCGAAGCCTGGTATATTCTGTTAAGGCAGGCACAAGCCCCCATGCATCAAGGTGTCCCTGTATAGCTAATGGGCTACAAGAAGCCAGTTCATGCTCTATGCATAGATCCTGAACCCGTTTCTAGGATCCCCTTAAACAGACCAAGCATTAAAATTTTCTGAAGGAAAAAATACTACATTATCATATCCTTAGACTCTGAAAAAGCCTTTGACAAAATCCAATACTCCTTTATGATAAATACTTGGAGAGATCAGGAATATAGGAAAAATATCTAAATATAATGAAGGTGATTTACAAGAAGCTGACAGCCAACATCAAACTTGTTGGAGAAAAATTTAAAGCAATCCTACTAAAATCAGAAACTAGACAAGGATTTTCTGTCCCCCCTTTATCTATTCAATATAGTTCTCGAAGCTTTAGCTGAAGCAATAACAGAATGAAAGGAGATTAAGAGGATACCAACTGGAAAGAAAAAGTGAAACTATCTCTATTTGCAGATGGTATGATTGTATACATAAGTGACCCACAAAATTCTACCAGGGAACATCTACAGCTGATAAACACCTTCAGCAATGTAGCGGGATACAAGATAAACTCAAAGAAATCAGTAGCCCTCCTATAAACTAAAGATAAAATATCTGAAAAAGAAATAAGGGAAACATCACCCTTTATAATCACTGCCAATAGCATTAAATACCTTGGAGTAAATATAACCAAAGAAGTAATAGATTTATTAGACAAAAATTTTAAATCATGGAAGAAAGAAATTGAAGAGGATGTCAGAAGATGGAAAGCTCTCCCATGTTCCTGGATAGGTAGGATCAACATAGTAAAAATGGCAATCCTACCAAAAGCAATCTACAGATTCAATGCACTTCTCATTAAAATTCCAATGCAATATTTTATGGACCTAGAAAGAACAATACTAAACTTCATTTGGAATAATAGGAAAGGCAGGATTGTCAAAACAATTTTTCTCACCAAAAGAACTTCAGGAGGCATCACCACCCCAGACTTCAAGTAATACTATAGATCTTCAGTAATAAAAACAGCCTGTTATTGGCATAAAAGCAGACTTCTGGATCAATATAATTGAATTCAGGATCTGGGCATTAACCCAGATTATAAAATAATGAGTTGGAAGCAGTAAACATAATATCTAGGGAAAAGAGCATCACATGCTAGTGATACTTGCAATGACATTTGGACAACAGAGCAATAAGAAAATAGGATGGAATGAAGGATGGAAGAAAAAAAGTAAGGAAAAATTAGGGTTAATTTTACAATTTTTAAACAAACATTTATTTTAATAATAAAGATTGTAAATATAAAGTATAAATGTGCATTTTTATATTTATGAGAGCTCAAAACATATTTTGAGAATCAACTTGTTAAACATTACCTAATTTTATTTTGTAATAATATAATACTAATGTCAAATCTTTATAAATTATAGCCACAATAATTCCATTTAAAATCATAAATGTTATATGAAATTTTGATGTATATATAATTATTATGAAATGTGCTTATATTATATTGTCTATGAAAACTACAATGTAGCATTCAGCTTTACCTGAGTAAAGACAGATTTATGGTGTAAGCTTATAGCATTCTATATGTAATTTTCTGTGCAACAATTATGTTTATTAGAAATAAATATATATTAATAACAATTACTTAGGTAAGGCTTTTCTATTACTTATATTCCTCTTTAAGATTTGTGGTACATTTGAATAATAGTTTGTAAATTTAAATGTATCATAACAAAGAGCATTAGTTTAGAGAATCTTAAAATTTAGATATAAAATAAATATATCAACTGCATAAACCAAAATATAAAATAACAATTTTAAATATGCATATATTTCAATATGCAATATTCTTGTTTACAAGGCATAAATTTTTAAGTGGAAATGGATACAAGGTAAAAACACAAAATGTCAGATTTCTTTTAAGTTTCAAAGCTGGGTAGGATGATATCTGATAAGCCTTGGAAACATAGTTTTTGAGCAATAAAGATAATCTATACCTTCAAGAACTAGTTAGTCTATAATTCTTTGAGCCATTGTGATGGAAATGGGGAAGTGACTGACCTGCCATTTTCACTTATCTTCACATTATATAATCTTCAAGTTTCCTAGAGATCGCTTGCCTAGCAATTGCCTATGCTAAGTGTGTCACAGTCTTGAGAACACTTTTATTTCCCTGAATAAAAGCATAACAGCTAACCAACATGAGAGTCACTTCCACCCTTTTTTCTAAGATATGTGTTAGTTAGTGTCTTATAAATCATTCAGTGTTTATGTCTGTATGAGTGTTTGCTTAATCTCATTATTACTTATACACTTTGGATAGTTAGAAGTTATTTGTAGGAATGTAATTAAGAATTCAAATTTAAAGTTTACTGATTAGTATCATAAGGCCCTTGATCAAAAATTAATATTTTCAGAGCTCCCATATGAGCTCATTATACATCATAAAGTTAATATGTAACAGAAGGCTCCTGATTAGTATTATAAACATTAAAAGTATTTTATTTGGTGTAATAGTTATATTCATTCTTAAGTGCTGCTTAGAAAGTATATAGAAAACATTTACATTATCATTATTTCTACTTTTTTTTACAATCAGAGGAAAGATGGCTGATAAAACCATCAGTAAATCATTTTATGTCTCTTACATTATCCTAAGAAATTCAATATTCTGTTGAGGAAATTAAAAAAAAAAAAAAAAACCACCAATGTCATTTTAAAAAAACTATGTGATTGCTTGTGTATGTGTTTGGTAACAAAATCTCAAATGGCGCCATAATCTACTCTGAGTTCATTTTTCACAGTAATATGTTTGAAGGCAGTAAGGTTGGAAGAGTATTTGTTATATCTACCATCTATCTCTAGTATGTAGAAACTGACAATATTTACTTTATAAACATGACAATCATTGACTTCAAATATTTGCTTAGTTTAATACATAACAACTGTTTAATTGTTAGTAGTACACGTATCACTGAAAACTTAGGCACAAAATGGTGACCATTTATTTTATATTTACTATCAGTGAAAACAATAATATAACACTATTCAACAAATGTTCAAAAGCAAGCAGTATATAGTTAGTTGTCACATAAATTCTAAGTTTTAAAGTTGGAAACAATATGTGGTATGCATATGACATCAGCACTTTATTCTATTATTGGGAAATTTATCTAGTAAATCATTATGCATATTCTTATTAATTCCTAATTACATATTATAGACAAAAATCTTTAGATGAATTTACATGTTGAAAATTATATAATGCTTTCTCTTAATTTTCTTTTTTCTTTTTTTCTTCTTTTTTATTATGAATAAAGAAGTCACATTTTATATCCATGTATATCCTTATTCAAGATCCCTTCCCTCTCCCACCACATCAGTTCCTTCTCTATTCTCCAAATCTCCACAGCTCCTCCTCATCATGGGCAGGAATTACCAAGGTCTCAAGGTCTCATTATTGCTCAGTTCAGCCTCCACTCCTGGCAGATCCAGTTTTCTACCCACTTTTCTTAGAGGAACACCTGACTCAGTCTTGATGTTGGGGAGAGAAAACTATATTTGCCAGGAGTGGAGGCTGAACTAAGAAATATTGGGACTGTGGGACCTTGGGACCGCCTGCCCATGGCGGGGATGGGGAGATGTGGAGAAGAGAGAATGACCTGATGTGGTAGGAGGGGGAAGAGATCTTGAATAAGGATATACAAGGATAGAAAATGTGACTTCTTTATTCATAATAATAAAAAATAAATAATTTTTTAAAAAAGAAAATCTATACTACACAAAAATGGAAAACCTACAAGAAATAGAAAACTTTTTGGACAGGTACAATTTAACACAATTAAATCAATATCAGATTAAAGACCTTAACAGACCTATGACCCTAAAGTAAATTGAAGCTGTCATTAAAAGCCTCCCAAGTAAAGAAAGACCAGTCCAGACAGTGTCAGTGCAGAATTCTACCAGACATTCAAAGAAGAACTACTGCCAATACTCCTCAAACTGTTCCACATAGTAGAAACTGAAGTAATATTGCCAAATTCTTTTTATGAGGGCACAATAACCCTAATACCCAAGCCACTCAAAGACACAACAAAGAAGGAGAATTACAGACCAATTTCCCTCCTGAATATTGATGCTAAAATTCTCAACAAAAATTGTAAAACCATATACAACAATATATAAAAAGTATCATCCACCACGATGAACTAGGCTTCATCCTAGAAATACAGGGATGGTTCAACATGCGAAAAACCGTAAATGACATCCATCATATAAACAAACTGAATGAAAAAAAACCATATGATCATATCCTTACATGTTAAAAAAGTCTTCAACAAAATCCAAAATTGTTTTATGATAAAAGTCCTGTAGAGATCATTAATACCGAGAAAATATGTAAATATAATTAAGGTGATTTATAAGAAGCCGACAGTCAACATCAAACATAATGGAGAAAACCTCAAAGCAATCCCACTAAAATCAGGAAGTAGACAAGGCTGTCCCCTCTCCCCTTATCAAGTCACTATTGCTCTTGTAGTTTTAGCTAAAGGAATAAGAGAACAAAAGAAGATTAATGGGAAACAATTTGGAAAGGAAGAACTCAAAATAACTCTTTTTGCAGATAACATAATTGTGTACATAAGTGATCCACAAAATACCACCAGGGAACTTCTACAGCTAGTAAACACTTTCAGCAATGTAGCAGGATACAAGATTAACTCAAAGAAATCAGTAGCCCTACTATACGCTAAAGATAGAAGGGCTGAAAAAGCAATAAGGGAAACTTCTCCCTTTATAATACCTGCAAATAGCATTAAATACCTTGGAGTAACTATAAACAAAGAAGTAAAAGATCTATTTGACAAAAACTTTAAATCACTGAAGAATAAAATAGAAGAGGATATCAGAAAATGGAAACATTGTCCATGTTCCTGGATAGATAGGATAAACATAGTAAAATGGTATTTCTACCAAAACCAATCTACAATTTCAATGTACTTATTATTGAAATCCCAACACAATATTTTACAGACCTTGAAAGAACAATTCTCAATTTGATTTGGAATAATGGAAAGCCAGGACTGACAAAACAATTTTGCTCAGCAAAAGAACCTCAGGAGAAATCATGATCTCTGACTTCAAGTTATTCTATAGAGCTACAGTAATAAAAACAGCATGGTACTGGCACAGAAACAGATTTGTGGATCAAGGGAATCGAATTGAATATCGTGACATTGACCCAAAATATATGAACACTTGATGTTTGACAAAGAGGCTCAAAATATTCATTGGAAAAAAGATAGTATCTTTAACAAATGGTGTTGTTATAGCTGGATGGTAGTGTGTAGAAAAATTCAAATAGATCCAAGTCTATCACCTTGCACAAAACACAAATCCAAGGGGATCAAAAGACCTCAACATAAACCAAGCAACAATAAACTTGATAGAAAGGAAAGTGGGAAATACCCTCCAAAGAATTGGCACAAGTGGCCACTTCCTAAATATAACACCAGTGGCACAGACACTAAGAACAATAATCAATAAGTGGGACTTCCTGAAACTGAGAATCTTCTGGAAATCCAAAGACACAGTCAATAAGACAAGAACAGCCTACAGAATGGGACAAGATTTTTACCTTTCCTACAAGTGACAGAGGACTGATCTCTGAAATGTATAGAGAACTCAAGAGTCTAGAGCCTAAAGTCTTGAATAGCCCAATCAAAAAAAATGAGATTCAGAACTAAAAAGGGAAATCTCAGCAGAAGAATTACAGATGGCTGACAGGCACCTGAAAAAGTGCTCAACGTCTTTAGCCATCAGAGAAATGCAAATCAAAAGTATTTTGAGGTACCATCTTACACCTGTCAGACTGGTTAAGAGAAAAGACACAAGTGACAACCTAAATTTGAGAGGTAGGAGAGCAAGGAGAACACTCCCGCATTGTTTTTAGGAGTGTAAGCTTGTTCAGCCACTTTGGAAAGCATTTCGGTAGTTTCTTTAGAAACTGGGAATCAATCTCCCTAAGGATCCAGCAATTCCACTTTTAGGCATATGCCCTAAAGATGCCCATTTGCCTCCTAAAAAGCATTAGCTCAAGTATGTTCATAGCAGAATTATTGCTAATAGCAATAATGTGGGAACAACCTAGATGCCCTTCAACTGAAAAATGACATCTTCTTCAGATTGTGGTACATCTACACAATGGAGTACTACTCAGCAGTGAGGAAAAAAAAATGATATCCTAAAATTTGCAGGCAAATGGATGGATGTGGAGAATATCCTCCTAAGCGAGGTCTCACAAACCCAGAAAAGCAGGTGTTGTATTCACTTATTAGTGGACTTTAAACAAAAAGCAAAGCATGTCCAAGCTGCAAACCACAACCACTGAACAGCTTGGGATCTGAATTACATTGAACAGGCACCTTGGAGCCCATTCCCTCTAGAGGACACCTGATACAATCTGGATTTAGAAACTGATCTCCCTGGAGTGGATGTGGAACTAAGCATCCTAACCTTGGGACCTTGAGATCTCCTTCCCTTGTTGGAGAAGAGATAAAGAGATGGGGAAAATAGAGAGTGACTGGGAGGGGAAGGAGGGGGAAGGGAGTTTGAAAAAGGGGATACATGGCTAAAAATATAACTTTATTCATAATAAAAAATTTAAAAAGGAAAAAACAAAAAAGCTGATTGGTCAATAGCTGTGCAGGAAGAGATTGAGCTCAAGATTTATACTGGGAAAATTTGCGAACTGGAAGGGGAGAGTCTGAGAGTTGCTGGCAAACTCAGAAGCAAGATGAGATTGCCTTACTGAGAAATGGGATAAGGAAATTTGGCAAAGTGTAGATGGAAATATGGGGTAATTTAAGCATAAGTTTTAGGAAGTAACAAGACTAAGCTATTGCCAAAGCACTTATATGTAATATTCAATCTCTGAGTCAGTTATTTGGGACTGGGCAGTTAAGGTAGGAAGTGTATGATTGGAGAGTGATGACTCTACATGAGATAAATGTATTTGGAGAAACCCTTCCCACCTCAAAATAAGCATCAGTAGGAAGTACACTTGCCTTAAAGGAAGCCAGCAGAGCACCTTCCTCCTGTGATGTGTCTGGCTACATTTGAGTCAAGGCAGTGATTTTCTTCTTTTTCTTTTTGAAGCTTTCTTTTTATTATCTGTGACTTTCACCTCATGCATCTTGATCCCATTCATTTCCAGTCCCTTTGTACTCACCCTCTGCTCTTGTAACCTTTCCCCTCAAGTAAACTAAAATTTAATGAAAAAAGGGTGAATCTTTATGTAGTAACTGAAGGGAACAGATGCAAAGATCCAAAACCAAATATTTGGCAGAGCTAGGTGGAACATCAGGGAAGATCAGGAGGAAGGACTGCATGAGTCAGAGGGATCAAGGACACCGTACGAACATGACCCATAAAATCAACTAAGCAGAGTTTGTAGCAACTCACAAAGACTGAAGAGAACAATTGCAGCGCATGTATAGCTCTGAGATCGTTCCTATGCATATCTGTTATTGATGCTCTTGTGGGACTGCTGAAAGGAGAAGCTGGAGTTGTCTCTGACTCTTTTTCCTGCTCTTGGGACCCTTTTTCTCTCAATATGAGGGTGAACATCCAGTATTTTGGTAACTTGGTATGCCATGCTCAGTTGACATTCTTAGAAAGTCCGTCTTTTGCTCAAGATACAAATGTAAATTGGATCTAGGGGAGAAAAAATATGGTGGGGAGAGACGAGGAGCAGTAGAGGGACTTGAAATTGCTATTGGAATGGAATAGATGAGAGAAAATTTTAAAAAAGAGGAAAAATTGCTAAAACTAACCATAACTAAGTATGAAAATTCAGCAAGTTCTATTCTGTGGATTAGGAATCACTTAGAATTAAAATACACTGTATGTGATTAGTTGCTCTTGTTTTTTTATGGATTGGTTCAAGCCAAAAATACCCAAACTTTCCTTTCATTGTTCAGTTCTGAGCCCTTCTTGAGACTCTTTTCTGAATCTCTGACTTTCAACTCTCTTCTCTTTATTTAAGAAAACAAGGATGATATTTAACTTCATTTTGTTTTGCATTTACCTGTTTGTACATTCTATCTCATCTTCACTGTTTTTACTCTACTCAAGTGAAAGACACAATATCTTTCATAGTATTCTATGCCCAGTTTCTGTTTATGATCTAAGCAGACTCATTCTGCCAAGTATTTTCAATTCTTCCCAGATGCTCTATATTTGCTGTTTATGTGTATTCTCTTTCTCCATGACTGTAAGATTTATTGCCCAAATTTCTCTCCTGAAAACACAATTTTAAGAAACAGTGGCTTTGTTACAGTTTGTTTATTTGTTTTAATACTGTCAAGAGTCTTGTTGCCCAGCCTTTACTACTTTTTATGATTAAAGATATTGAAATATAAACTATACCAGATGTCATGTCGCATCAAAGCTCATATCCTTGAGCTAAGTATGAGGGTCCATACCTGTAATTTCAGTACTTGCAGGACACAAGCTGGACTATCATGAGATTCAAACTCATCTAGTACACACAGACCAGAAAATAAAACTAAATTGAAATCCATTAGACTTATCCATTTTTCTAACACTCAGTTTTTATTGTGCATGTTTTCCTTCATTAAGTCTGTTTTCTGTTGTTGGCTTGACAACACTGGAACTTGTTTTTTTGTTTGTTTTGTTTGTTTTATTTTCTTAATTCCTTGACTGCTCTAAAAGTATGAGAAAAAAATGACTTTTTAAACTATACCTTTAAAAGTCAGTTTTAACCTGAAGTTCTGTATTACTCTTTGTATGGGTGTGTGTGTCTGTGTGTGTGCATGGGTGTGTATATGTATGTGTGTGTGTTTCTGTGATTACATTACTTCTCAGAAGTATCCTTTTTATCATTTGTATTAATTCTTTATTTCATATGATATATATTTTATTTTTTATTATTATGAATAAAGTCATATTTTTTATCCATGTATACTCTTGTTCAAACTCCCTTCCCCCTCCCGCCCCTCCCAGTCACTCTCTCTTCTCCTCATCACTTTATCTCCTCCTCAGCAAGGCCAGGAGGTCCCAAAGTCCCAAGGTGACTTAGTTCAGCATCCACTCCAGGCATATCTGCTTTTCTCACCCCAACATCAAGACTGGGTCAGTTGTTCCTCTGGAAGGAATGGGCTCCAAGGTACTGATCCAAGGTGTTTCAGATCTCAAGCAGTTCAGTGAATGTGGTTTGCAGCTTGAACATGATTTGATTTTTGTTCAAGGTCCATTAATGTGTGAGTACATCCCCGATTACCTTTCTAGGTTTATGATACCTCGATCAGGAGAATATTCTCCAAATGCATCCATTTTCCTGCAAATTTTAGGATATCCAGAACTATCTTAAGAGAAGAAAAGCAAGATTCTCTCTACAGTTTCAGAAGTTAGAAGTATATCAAGCAGATAAAGTATGACATAGTAAATGAATATATTTTATGAGAAAATTTGGTAGCAGTTAATTTGCTTGGACCTTGACAAATAAACAAGAGAGAGTACACTAAAACCATTGTTATTATAAATACAAAGAGCATATTCCTAATGAGTTAAGTCTTCAGGCTAGCCCCTAGTATCTAAAATGTTCAAACAGTACCTCACCCTAAAAGTAGTGTCACCAACCAGAAAAAAACAATGAAACTCTTAAGCCTGATTGAATTCTATCAGATGCAGGTCATACCATGACATTTCCCACAAACCTAACTTTCAAATATTCTTCTAGGTAGTTTCCTTTTATTTTTATTTTTCTACATTACAATAAATCCACATATGGTATTTTAAATAAAGTCTAATGAATCTTTATACAATTCTACTTGATATTTACTTTCAGCAGCATAAAATTATATTCTGCAAAAATTCAGCAATATTGTATATTATAGGTAAATAGAAAAAATAGTGGTCAAATAATTTGACCTAAAAAAACAGCTGAATGATTTAATCCTGGTACATGTTTTCTAGCACCATTTCCAGGAACTTGTTCCTTGGCAATTTAATTCATTATATACATACATATTGTTTGTAATTTTAAAAATGTAATACTGATTTTCAAAATTACACATCAGTTTTGAGGAATATTCAATATATTTTAGTGTTACACTTCTTATGCTCCAACAATCAGGGTCCGAACAATTAATTATTTCTTCAAAGATTAGTCTTCAAATAATTCTTCTAAGCATTGTTTAGGGTGAGGGAGGTTATCTCTCTGCTTGTTTTAGAGCTCTACAAGCCACTTATCTCAGGGCTAGAAAGAGACCCTGCTACAAAATTCTTTGTTGAAATCAACTGAAAAAAAAAAAAAAACAAAAAAAAAACCCAAACATTCATTTGACCTCTGACCACATGTAAGCAGATAAATGTGTATGTGTGTATATGCAAGTACCCATTCCATGCCATCACATATATGTATAAATGCAAACACTGCACACAATGAAAATATCTTCATTACCAAATGTTAACTATAGTTTTGTTATAATCCCTATTGTGCGACTAGTCCTCAACTCCATTGGAGATCTCTTGCTTAGTCACATGCCACAACAAACATAACAGCAGTAAGAGAGCAGAAATCAAAAAATAATACCCATCCAAAGAAGAATAAATCAGAGATCAGCACCTAGACCTATGATCAACAAAACCTCACATGCCTAGAGGACAAGCTAAGAACATAATCAACAACAACCAATAAAATATGTCATCACTAGAATGCAGGTATTATACCACAGCAGAGCCTAAATATCCCATAACAGCAGAAGCACATACACAAACACGCACACACACACACACATATACACACACAATTTTAAAAACAAATTTAGAAAAAAGATAGAGGTACTAAAAAAGGAAATAAATGCATCCCTTTAACAAAATTAGTAAATAAAAACAAATAATTGTTGAAAAATTAAATGTCTTAGAGATGTCCAAGAAAAAAAAACAGTTAAAAATGAATATAATTGTTTAAGACTGAAAAATGGAAATAAAAACAATACAGAAAATGCAAACATAGGAGATTCTGGAAATGAAAAATTTAGGCATGTAAAGAAAAAATGCAGAAACAAACATCCCTGAGAGAACACAAGAGATGGAAAAGAGAATCTCAGGCACTGAGTATACAATAGGAGAAATAGATACAATGGTCAAAGAAAATATAAAATAAGAAATGCTCCTGAAACAAACATACAGGAAATCCAGAACACTATAAAAAGACCAAACCTAAGAATACTAGGATGAGACAAAGATTGTCATCTCAAAGACAAGAAAATTTTATTTTTAACAAAATCAGAGAAGTATTTAACTTCTAAGATATTTATAGGAATATCATTCCTATAAAACCATAGAAAGCTTACAGAACACCAAAGAGATTGAAACAAACAAACAAACAAAAAAGTTCCTTGGCCACATAATAATCAAAACACCAAATATTAGGAACAACAAAAGAACATTAAAAGCTGCAACAGAAAAACAACAAGTAACATACAAATGTAGAGCTATTAGAATTGCACCTGACTATTTAATAAAGATTCTAAAGCCAGACTTTCCTGAATAGATGTGCTGCAGACTCAAAAAGATGTCAAATGCCTGCCCAGACTACTGTACCCTACAAAACTTTCAATTACTCTAGATGAAGAAAACAAGATATTCTAGGAAAAAGTCCAACTTAAACCATATCTTTTAACAAATTCAGCTTTACATAAGGTAATAGTAGCAAAGCTCAAACCTAAGGAGATTAACTACTTCCACAAAAACAAAGAATAAAAAACTTGCACCAGCAAAAGAAAAAGAAATGAAATATGCATTCATGGGCACACACACATACACATGTATATACACACACACACACATACACACACACACACACACACACACACACACACACACACACACAAACACACCACAACTACCACTACCACTATCATCAACAACAGCAAAACAATAGAAATAGTCATTGGTCATTGATATCTCTAAATGTCAATGGACTCAATTCCACGAAAGACATAGGTCAAAAGAATGGAATCAAATATAAGATCTATCTTTCTATTATATCCAAGAAACATACCTCAACATCAAAAAGAGACATTATTTTAGAGTACAGGGATGTAAACAAATTTATCAAAAGAGAAATCTAAGATAAAAGCTAGTATAGCCATTATAATATTTAATGAATTAGATTCAAACTAAAATTAATCAAAAGTGATGGGAAAGACATTTAACACTCATCAAAGAGCAAATATATCCTGATGATAGTTCAATTTTTAACATATATGCAACAAATTCAAAGGCACTCTTGTTTGTAAAAGAAACATTACTAAATCATTTATCACACATTGGCTCTGAAAAATTGAGATGAGAAAATATTAATACCCCATGATCAAAAACAGACAGGTCATCCAGACATAAGCTAAACAGAGAAATACTAGAGTTAATAGGTGATTTAAACAAAATGGGTCTAACAAGTATCTATAGAATGTTTCACCTAAATAAAAAATACTGTATTTTTTCATATTATTAGAAAACTTTCTTCAAAATTGAGTACATGCTAGGTCACAAAGAAAGTCTCTACAGATACAAGAAAATTGAAATAACCCCTGTGTTCTATCAGACCACCACACATTAAAGCTATAATTCAACAACAACACAAATAACAGAAGGCCTCCAAACTTGTGGAAACTGAAGCAACTCTCTGCTGAGTGATTATTGGTCAAAGCAGAAAAACATCAAAAAGTTTTTATATGTTTGATCAATATAGAATTGCACTATTAGGTTGTGTGTACTTGTTAGAGGAAGTGTGGCACTTTAAAAACAGGCTTTGATATTTTGTATAGGCTGAATTCATGCTCAGTGAGACAGATCACTTTCTGTTATTTGTAGATGTAGACCTTTCAACTCCTTCTCTAGCTTTATGTCTGCCTATCTGTTCCCCTCCATGATTATAATGAGTTAAAACTGTGAATTATAAGCTCTCTCCCAGTTAATTGTTTTTTCATTATAAGAGCTTTTGTGGTCATAGTGTTTCTTTAGAACAATGAAAAGGCAAACCAAAACAATAGAGATCAATAAAAATGAATATAAATTATGCCCAAACTTATGAGACACTGTGGAAGAGGCGCCAAGAAGAAAGTTCACCGTATTAATTCTATGCACAAAAACATTGTAGAGATCATATTGTAGCAACTTATCATCACATCTGAAAGCTACAGAACAAAAAGATGCAAGTACATACAGAAAGACTATGTCATTAAATAATTTTAAAAATGGCTAAAATTAATACAATGGAAACCAAGAGAACAATACAAAGATTAATTGAAGCAGAGTTGAATCTTTGAGAAAAACAAGGTAATAAAAAAATCACATCCAATTTAAGAAAAAGAGAGAGAACATCAATATTAACAAAATAAAAAAATGAAAAAAGAACATAACAGCAAACATAAAGAAAAAAATCATTAGGGTTAGGGTTAGGTTATATATTTAAAACCTGTATTATACAAAATTAGATAACCTAAAGGATGGATACTTTTATTGATACATTATTTTACCAAATTTAAATCAAAATCTCATATTTAAATAGATTTATGACCCATAAGGTTAAAGAAGCAGTCATTAAAACCCTCCCAATCAACAAATTTGTAGAGCCAGATTATTTTAGAACAAAATTCTGCCAGACTTTCAAAGAAGAGCTAACACCAATACTCCTTAAATTATTTCATAAAATAAAAACAAAAGGATAATTTTCCAAATTTATTTTATGAGATCACCATAACCCTGTTATCCAAGTTATACAGATATTAAATAAATAAAGATAATTATAGGCCAATTTTCCTTATAATCATTGATGCAAAAATATTAAATTAAATATTTACAATTTAGTTTCAAGAACACATACAATAAATCATCCACAGTGCCGTAAGATGTTTCATTCCAGGGATTCATGAATGTTCCAATTACAAGAAGAAAATCAGTCAGTAAAATCCATCATATAAACAAGCAGGAGCGGGAAGGTAGTTGGAACAAAAGAATATATGGATAAAAAAGACTTTATTCTGTAAGAAGAATGGATTAACAAACTGTATATCCTTGTTCAAGGTCCCTTCCCCCTCCCACCACATCAGGTCACTCTCTCTTCTCCACATCTCCCCATCCCTCCCATAGGCAGGCGGTCCAAAGATCACAAAGTCCCAATATTACTCAGTTCAGCCTCCACTCCTGGAAGATCCAGTTTTCTTCCCCAAGCATCGAAACTGAGTCAAGTGTTCCTCTAGGGGTAGTGGGATCCAAGGTGTTTCAGATCCCAAGTTGTTCAGTGGTTGTGGTTTGCAGCTTGGGCATGCTTTACATTTTTCTTTTTGTTTAGAGTCCACTAATGAGTGAGTACATCCCCTCTTTATTTTTCTGGGTTTGTGATACCTCGCTCAGGAGGATATTATCCAAATCCATACATTTGCCTGCAAATTTTAGGATGTCAATTTTCTTACTGCTGAGTAGTACTCCATTGTGTACCACAGTTTGTTAATCCATTCTTCAGTTGAGGGGCATCAAGGTTGTTTCCAGGTTCTTGCTATTACGAATAATGCTGTTATAAACATAGTTGAGCTAATGCCTTTGGAGTGATAATGTGCATCTTTAAGGTATACACTCAGAAGTGGTATTGTTGGGTTCTTGGGGAGATTTATTCTCAGTTTTCTGAGAAACCGCCATACTGCATTCCAGAGTGGCTGAACAAGCTTACATTCCCACTCCCACCAACAATGGAGGAGTGTTCTCCTTGCTCTGCATCCTCTCCAGCATAGGCTGTCCTCTGTGTCTTTTATCTTAGCCAATCTGACAGGTGTCAGGTGGTATCTCAAAATTTTTTGATTTGCCTTTCCCTGATGCCTAAAGATGATGAGTAGTTTTTCAAGTGCCTTTCAGCCATTTGTAATTCTTCTGCTGATAATTCCCTTTTTTGTTCTGAACCCAATTTTTTGATTGGGATATTCAAGGTTTTGGGCTCTAGAGTTCTTTATATATCTTAAATATCAATCCTCTATCACTTGTAGGGTTGGTGAAAATCTTATTCCATTCCGCAGGCTGTCGTTTTCCACTCTCTTAATAATTCACTATAAAACTTGAAGATCTATCTAATACAATAAGACACCTCTTTTTAATCTATTTTCTGTCGTGTGGCTCATAACTTTTACATCTTCTCCTGAATTTCTGTTTTCTCTGGGTCCATCAGGTGAATTGACTTTTCTCTCTGTCCAGAAGTCCTAGCTATATTGCCTGGCTAGCCTTTGGCCCTACACTGGAATGCTATTTGTTATAAATGTTTTATAGATAAAGAAGTACAGAGTCACCACTTTCTGACCCTTATGGCTTGATCTGTTCTCTAATATTCAAAGCTCATTTTATTCAATATAAAATATATCACCAAATCCACAGATTTCATTTTTATTGTGGAAATAGAAGCATAAAGACTTCCCCAATAAAATACTTTTTTAAAAAAAAATATTCTAAACTTAAAGCATTCCTATAGTATCTAGGCTGGTTTGCTTCAGCAGTTCCTCTTACATCCCATGTCTGTTAGCTGTTGTCATTTACTCATCAGCAATCTAAAAAATTAATGTCAATAAGATACCACATAGGTTCCTGACTCCGTGTGGAATTTCCATTTTTGTGGCTTTTCCTCTTTTTATCATTTTATTCTCTTTTTAAAGACATTATCTTATTTATAAACTATATTTATTGTAATCTATACCTATTTTCTTTTTACTTTTAGGCCTATGCACATCTTTTAAAGGAAAAAATATCCAGTGTAACCTAATTAGATGTTTTCTTTATCTGGATCTGTCTTTATTAAGTACCAGTAGCATTCTTTTATCTTGTGAGACAAATCTTACTGCTATGTCAGCCACTACTTAACAGAGCATGGTCATGGCACTGGAACATGTTGCTGGTATCTACCTCTAGCTCACAGTCAGTGGCCAGTGTGGTACCTCTTTCTTCTAAGCACTGGCCCATCTGTGAAATTATAAGATAAGGAAACTACATTTGGCTGAGGTGCAATGTCTGTCTATACACTGTGGACTACTATTGCATAATAAAGGAATTGTTTTGGCATGTGACAAAGCAGCATTTAGGCAGGTGGGAAATCCAAGGATAGATAAAAGGCAAGGAGTGAGCATCAGACAGAAACATTGGGAGCTGTCTCACAAGAGAGAAAGAGTGCATCTTAAGGTATATACCAATAGTGGAATTGTTGGATCCTTAGATAAATTGAATCTCAGTTTTCAGAGAAACCACCATATTGCCTTCCAGAATAGCTGAACAAGTATACACTCCCATCAGCAATGAAAAAGTGTTCCCCTTGCTCTACATCTTTTTCTGCATAGGCAGTCATCTCTGTTATTAATCTTAGCCATTCTGACAGGTGTAAAGTGGTATCTCAAAGATGCTTTGATTTGCATTTCTCTGATAGCTAAAGATGTTGAACACTTTTTCAAGTCTCTTTCAGTCATTCATAATTCTTCTGCTGAGAATTCCCATTTTAGCTCTGAATCCCAATTTTTAATTAGATTATTTATGGCTTTGGTCTCCACTTTCTTGATTTTTCTATATATTTTAGAGATCAGTCCTCTATCACTTGTAGGGTTGGTGAAAATCTTTTCCCATTCTGTAGGCTGTCATTTTGTCCTTATTGACTATGTCCTTGGCCTTACAGAAGCTTCTCAGTTTCAGGAGGTCCCACTTATTGTTGGTTGTTGTGGTGGGAAAGTTCTTTGTATGCAACTCTGTAAATAAAGAACTGTTTTGGCTTATGTCAAATGCCATAGTAGTGGGTGAAGGGATCAGAGTAGAGACAGGT
Organism: Sigmodon hispidus; assembly: GCA_004025045.1. Lineage (NCBI taxonomy): Eukaryota > Metazoa > Chordata > Mammalia > Rodentia > Cricetidae > Sigmodon > Sigmodon hispidus. The sequence continues at coordinate 16,923 of PVIH01009625.1, read as the reverse complement.
AGAAGAAGGGTAGAGTCAGACAGTCTCCATCCAGCCTCCAAAAAAGATAAAACATAACACCCAAAGGAGCTGAGGCCATTAGGCCACGTGAAAAATAAATTCATAAAAATAAATTAAAATAAAAAACTAACAATATACCTAAGACATAAGCCAAATAATATAAAATTAATGTTAGTGTCTAAGTCATTCTTTAAAGGGCTAAAATCCACCACAAACAAGTAAAACATCTAACCCAAACAAAATCAAAAATCTAATACAACAGATGGAGCCCCCATTGGGAGCCATTTTAGAATTAATTTACAACAAGCTGCTTGCTCTTGGTGTCTTGCTACTGATGTTATTTTAAGAAGTGGTCACCTGTCCAATGAGTTGGAAGGTATTTCCAAATTTCTATTCTCTCAAGTTCAGTGTAGCTGGGTTTATGTTGAGGACTTTGATCCACTTGGATTTGGGTTTTGTGCATAGTGAAAGGCTAGGATTTCTTTGCATTTTTCTACACACTACCATCCAGTTATGCCAACACCATTTGTTGAAGATACTCTATTTTTTTCATTGAATATTTTTGGCCTCTTTGTCAAAAATCAGGTGTTCATAGGTGTGTGGGTTAATGTTGGGAACTTCAATTCAATTCTATTGATCCACAAGTCTGTTTTTATGCCAGTACCAGGCTGTTTTTAGTACTATAGCTCTGTAATATAATTTGAAGTCAGAGATGATGATGTCTCCTGAGGTTCTTTTGTTGAGCAAAATTGTTTTAGCAATCCTGGACTTCCATGTATTCCAAATGAAATTGAGTATTGTTCTGTAAAGGTCTGTAAAAACATATGTTGAGATTTATATCGTGGTTGCATTGAATCTGTAGAATGCTTTTGATAAGATTACCATTTTTACAGTGTTGATCCTAGATATCCAGGAGCATGGGAATTCTTTCCATTTCCTTATATTCTCTTTAATTTCTTTTTTCAGAGATTTACAGTTTTTGTCAAACAGATCTGTTACTTCTTTTGTTATATTTACTCTGAGGTATTTAATGCTATTTATAGCTATTATAAAGGGTGATATTTCCCTTACTTCTTTTTCAGCCTTTTTAACCTTAGTGTACAGGAGGGCTACTGATTTTATTCTTCTTTGACCCAGAGGTGGTTCAATGTAGAGATGTTCAGTTTCCATGAGTTTGTAGGCTTTCTCTGATTTTTGTTGTTGTTGAATTCTAACTTTAGACCATGTTGATGTAATATGACACAAAAGTATAATCCTATTTTTTGTATTTATTGATATTTGTTTTATGACCAAGTATGTGGTCAATTTTAGAGAAAGTTCTTTGTAATGCTGAGAAATATGTATATTTTTTGTGTTTGAGTGGAAGCTTCTGTAAATGTCTATGAAGCTCATTTGCATCATAACATATACTAGACCCCTTATTTTTCTGTTGAGTCTGTGTCCGTCTGACCTATCCAAGGGTGAAAGTGGAGTACTGAAGTCTCCCACTATTAGATTGTGATATTTGATGTGCAGTTTAAGCTTTAGTAGTGTTTCTTTTCTTATGTAGATGCCCTTTTATTAGGGACATAAATATTGAGGATTGAGATTTCATCTTGATTGATTTTTCCTGAGATGAAGAAGTAGTGTCCATCCTGATCTTTTTTGATTGATTTTAGTTTGAATCCTACTTAGTTAGATATTAGGATGGCAACACCAGCTTGTTTGGCAAGCCTGTTTGATTTTGGAGAATCTTTTCCCAAGTCTTTACTCTAAGATTGCATCTGATTGCGTCTGTCTTTGGAGGAGAGGTGTGTTCCTTGTATGCAGCAGAATGATGGCTTCTGGTTTTTTGTATCCATTGTGTTAGGGTGTGCCTTTTTATAGGTGAATTGTGTCTATTGATATTATGGGATATTAATGACCATCGATTGTTATTTCCTGGTTTTTTTTTTTTTTTTTGGTAATAGCTTGTGTCCATTTCCTTCCTTTGGGTTTTTCTTCTGTGGAATTATTTATTATTTGTGGTTTGATGGGTGTATCTTGGTTCCTTAGATTGGAGACTTTTTCTCTAGTGCCTTCTTTAGGGCCACATTTGTGGGAAGTTATTGTTTAAATCTCATTTTGTCATGAAATATATGTGGTGATTTATAGTATTGCTGTTGTATAGTAGTCTGGGTTGGTAGCCATTCTCTTTTAATATCTGTATAACTTCTAACCTGGACCTTCTTCCTTTCATTGCTTCCATTGAATAGTCTGGTGGTATTCTGATGGCTCTGCCTTTATAGATAAGTTGGCCGTTTTCCTCTGCCAAACTCTGCTCTAATGAGGCAAATAATTCAGTACTGGGACAGAGACATGAGCCCAACCATAAAGCCTTATATGTTTAACTTATCTTGCCTTTACTGGGGCAGTGAAGGTGCAAAGCTTGTAAGTTTGGCCAGCAAATGACTCTATTTTGGCCCACACCACAAGACAGATCACATCTGCCCCAAGACTGCATCAATGCCCATGAATTGAAGGCAGGCTAGCCCAGAGACCTATGTGAGAAAAAATATCAATAAAATAATTCCTGATTGTATCCCCATATTCTCTTTGATTGGTGCATCACCCAATCAATAGGTTACTGTAAGCAGCTGATGGGAGCAGATGCAGAGACCGATAGCCAAACATTAAGAGAAGAGAAAGCCCAAATTGAATATCTATATTAGGACCCTCCTCTTGAAGCTCGCAGAGCCCTGTAGAAGATGGAAAAGAAAAATATAGGAGTCTGATGATCAATTATATCAGGATATCACAGCTTATAGATGTTAAATAAAGGCTCACAGAGGCTAAAGTTGCAATCATGGAGCCTACCTGGGTCTATATGATGTCCTCTGCATATATGTTATGTTTTTTAGCTTTCTACTTTTTATGGTGGCCACTATAGTGGGAGTTAGGATATTTCTGAATCATCTGTTTGGAACCCATTTCTTCATGTTTGTTGCCTCAGCTCATCTTAATATGATGATTTGTGCCTAGTCTTATTACATCTTACTATGCTGTGTTTGGTATATATTCATGAGGTCTTTTTTTTTTTTTTTTTTTTTTTTTTTTTTTTTTAAATTACCCGAGAAGGAGTGAATCTGGGGGAGAAGTGTAGGTGGGAGATGGGTTTGAGGGAATAAGTAATGTGGAGAGAGTATAACTTTCTGTCCAGGTGAACTGAAAACAAACAAAAAAACAAAATATAGCAAACAAACAAAAACCCTAATATATAGTTATCAAGTAACTACAGAGAAATAGCTAATCATTTGTTGTTGTTTTGGTTTGGAAAGGAAAGTATTTAATCAGAGGCTTCATTAAAAGTGTGAGTAAGTCTATGGTTATCATATTAGGGAACATTGTATCATTTAGTCAGATATGACACTAAAGCAATTTCTGAAAGCTCACATTTGATCTAGAAACAATAGACAATAAGTGAGATCTCATATTTTCAACAGCGAATGTAAACTGAGTTTAGAACAGACAAAACATATATGTCTATGTGGTACATCAAACAAAAGCATACCTCCTCTTGTAATATTTAACTAAAATAATTGTTCTAACATCCTGCAACCTGTATGCTAAGGCCTAAACATTACTGATGAGAAAACTATTCTTGATTGTCCACATGACAGGATTTAGAATCAATGCAAATAAACATATGTGCATGCTACACATAGACTGTTTAATTAAGATACTTGGGTTTAGAAGATCCATTGTAAATGTTTGTAGTATTACTCTATTGGTCAGTATCCTCGAATGACCAAAAAAAAAAAAAAAAAAAAAAAAAAGAAATAAAGAAAAAAAAAAAAACTGAGAGTCACTATCATTTTTCCATCTCCCTTTGCTTAAGGATTACAGATACTTCTGTTGTCATGACTTGCCCTCCATGATGCTTCTGTAACCTAGAAAGATGAGTTAAAGTAGACCTCTCACTACTCTTTCTTTAGACTAAATCGTTCAATACTTCTTTACAACCCCAAGACAAGAAACACAATGAAATACCAAGCTCCAAAAAAGACTAAGTCAACATAGCTTGTAAGATTAGATAGATATAGATACATACAGATTTATATGTATTGTAGTACTATTCATGCTTCCTGAGTTATAAACACAATTTAGCTTCAGTGTCCATCAAAAATGGATATTTACATAATGTAAATGGAATAGATCCCACACTGTTGAAATTTGTTACATCTTCATAGAACAAAATTATATTATTTTCTACAAAATGGTTGCAGCTAGAAATTATCATTTTAAGCCTTATAAATTAAATTTAGAAAGATTAATATCATATGTTAAATGTTAAGTGTTTATTACATATATAATAATATATGTATGTTATGAAAGGAAGGAAAAAGAGTATGAGGAGTAGAAAGAAATGTGAAGATAAAGCAAGAATGTAGTCACAGTTCATAGTGTACACAACTGAAAATATTATAAGTATAAATATTATGTACTATGAGTATACTGAAAAAAAATGCAGAACACAAAGTAGCAAGAACTTACTTGGTTTCTGTTCTCAATTTGAAACATCATGTCATTCACAAAAGGATGGCTTCTGCTTCTTTTTTTTTTTTTTAAACTTTATTTATTTATTTATTTGCCTTGGTGTTTGCCTGGAATCGGAACTACAGACAGTTGTTAGCTGCCATGTGGGTGCTGGGAATCGAACCCAGGTCTTCTGGAAGAGCAGACAGTGCTCTTAACCTCTGAGCCATCTCTCCAGCCCCGGCTTCTGCTTCTTTTAGGCCATCTTATTTTCATGCAAAACCTCCTTTAGGTTATTTTGACTTTGGAATCATTGGTAAGAGAGTAACTGAGAAGCCTGTATCTGTTTGATCAAAGTTGGTGCTGGAGTAAGAAATTATGTAGTCATTGCATCATTTATTTTTAATTTAAGCTTTCATGAAATCACTTTATTTGTAGTATTCCCGAAATGTAAGCATTTTCTAACCTTGTCTTTCTGAAAGTAACAATTTTATAGCACAACCAGAGTAATTATGGCAACAAGGTTATGGCCCTCTCAGGGCTTCTCAGCTAATAGAATTGTAACTTGCATTTCCATATTTAAATCAAAGAAATTAAAGCTCATAATTCACACTCACAAAGTTGAATTTGTATGTAAAATTCCTGTTTAATAGTCTCTAAATTCGGTCTTTAACTATGAGGCAGGTGATGGCCATTAAACTTGTAAACATCATTTGTCCTCAGAAATTATAATTTTAAATATAAAATATTTAGTATAAGAACTTGCTTATTTAATCTGTAAATAAACATATAATCTTGAATATATTCTCTCATGGGAGTATTTTGCGTCAGACATTCCTGTGGAAGCATTAAAAAATGAAATAAAATAGTCTCTAACTGAGCAAAATCAAACCCAAAACAAAGTTTGATTTTCCTCCCTGCTGGCTTCACTTAAAATTCATGACTGCAGTCCTCAAATACCAACTCCACACTGCCTAGAAATCTAATATGTCTCTCCAGTATAATCATGCCCCACACTTGAGACTATTTCTCGCTCAGTTAAAGGGCCCAGGCAACATTTTAAAAAAGTTCAAAGAACTCAAATTGTTAGTGCAAAATAAATTCAATTGAATTTTCAATTATAATATTCTTTTTATATTCATTTGATTAAGAACATCAATACAGTTTTTAAAATGATTACACTTTATAATTTATAATTTAACTAGGTAGCTTAGTATAGAACCCTAGTACTGTCACAAATTATTAAATTAGTGCACCTGCCATCTACCTTTTGAGAACTTGTTCTGTACTATTTTTTAATTATGAAAAAAGTCATATTTTTTATCGATGTATACCTTACTGCTTCTTTTTAGTGCATAGATAGTCCAAATTTTGCACATCGGTCACAATAGTGAAAAAATAAACAAGAGAATTAGACTAATATTTCTCATGAGTTTAAAAGCTATCACAATATATGAAGTTGTTAGTATAAAGGTATGGTCCAGTGAACAGACATGAAATGGCATTCAAAAAGACAATTGAATTGGAAAGTGTTTTTGTAAACACATTCAAACCACAAAGTAACAAACAAACAAACAAAAAGTATTGAAATTTTAACCTGTGAGTTTTTGTTTTAAGACCAAGCCACTTCTTGCTGAATTCTGAGAGAAGTTTCAGTCTTTTACCATAAATTATTCTTGAAACTTATCTATTTGTTCTAGTCAGCAGAATGCTAGTACTTGTTTCTTACATATTCCCTCAGTTGCATTTCTAGAGTTAGCTTCTGTAGTTTCCTTTGTTCTTAGGTACAATTTGTGTCTTGTGTCAGAATAAAATAAATTTTCCTTCTTTGCTCTGTGTTATAGCAAAAAAAATCATTTTTCATACTAAAATCTATTGCACTATTTTTCACAGACTGTTATATTATAGTCATTTATGTGTGTTTATCTCCTGAAGGTCTCTCAATCCCATTCTTGGAGGTCAAAAAAATATTTTATCCATTATCTTTTTACTATTACTAACAGTAATGTCTGGCATATGGGTTACTTAATGTAAAATACTATTAGAATATATTTTATGGGTTATAGAGAATCTTTGTTTTGCATAATTTTTTATTTATTACTTGGAGATTTTACATCATGCACCCCATCAAACTCAGTTATCAGTCCTCTCAGTTTCATACCCACTCTTATGATCTTCACATTTACAAAAAAGCCCATTTATACTGCTCATTTACTTACTGGAACACTCAGTTTTCCCTGAGTGCTTTGCTATCTTGCTCAAAAAAATTTGTCTAGCCTTAATAGGAGAGAACTTGCCTAGTCTAACTGAAACTTTATCATGCCTGGTTGATATTCATGGGAAGCCTTTCTTTTTCTGAAGAGAAATGGGGGAGGAATGGATATGGGATGAGGAGAAAGGAGGTGTGGGGGAGGACTTGGAGGAGAGAAGAGATGGGAAACTGCAGTTCAGATGTTATACCAAAACAATAACCAAGCAAATAACATTTAAAAAGGAATATATATTATGATTTAAAGATCTTACTTCAAAAATAAATGAGGGAAAATGGTGCTATTACTTCATCTAATACCAGAAAGTTTGTAATGTGTTCAGATAACAATATGACATTGTTTCCAGAAAGTGAGTTACATTTATTCTGATTAGGTCTCTACTAAATCATTTAAAACCTAGACATTAATAAAACTCAAGTTAGGGTTTTAGAAATAAATTTGAGTATGACTTTAACTGTAGGCTATGTTCCAAGTATGATTGTAACAGAATAATTCATGCACGTTGTGCTTTAAAAAAAAAAAACAAAACTTTCTTCAATTACTCAATGCCTTTACTTTCTAATTAGTCATGTGACCAGGCAGTTTATAAATTTCACAGTTACTGAAAATTTGCTAAAATTACATTTTAGTTCAAACTACTATCATGTTCTGAGAACTTTTAAAAGCACTGCAATTTATGGTTTATCAACAATCAAGTTATATCTATTGACAGGCTATTTTATACCTCTGTGCAAGTAAAAGTAATTACTTTAATATGTTAGCATAAATGTTAGCATAATCTTGATACAATATTTATCATCAAACTATTGAAAAATGCTTGACAGATTTTTGTTGTTGTTGTTTTAGATTTCTGGGTTACCTTAACTACTGTGGACCTTGCCCTTTAAAGCAGGCTGAGCTTGAACTGTGAAATCTTCCTGTCTCTGTCTCCTGAGTGCTGGGATCAGAGGCATTTCCCATCATTGCCTGACTATTTGGAAAATTTTTAAGGTGGGAAATAATGTAGACAACAACACAACTGCAGATTTGAAGTTATAAAGAATATGTAATAGAAGCTAAAACAGCAATTGAGAGTAAATATTTTTAATAAATAATAATTATATAATAAAGATCAATGTAATTTCTAGCAACTAGTAAGTAAATAATGGAATAATGGGCTGACAAACAACGACTTCAAACACCTATTAGATGGAAAATAGTGCAAGAGACCTCAGGAAACAGTCAAGACTGACAATAAATGCTTTTGAGGCTCTGATTAGTAAATCTGATGAAGTATAAAGAGGATCAGGGATAGAGAATGGGGAGGGAAAGAGTGATGGAAGGAGGGAGGGAAACAGAACATAAAATAACATGTAAGAAAATATACAAGGGACTCCTTTAATAAAATCAATAACCCAAAAATGAATAAATCAGGCCATTTAAATTGCTCATAAGTTTAGAAGAATAAAGCTTTCCAGTCACACTTCTTTATGTTGACTCCCTTACATTGTGTACAGACAAAGGAAAAATAATGAAAGCAATGTTCTATCAAATACATTCTGGTGGGAAACAAGGTAACACCTCTTTATGAGCTGACACAGCTGGCCAGAAGTCTTTACTGTTGTCCATTACTTTTATGGAAGCTTCTTGGAAAGACAAACAGAAAGTGTTCCATTTTTTTTTTTTGGCAGTTTTTGGAAGAAAAATAAACAACATATAACATTATACTTCTTGATTTTTTTCTTTTTTATTGTACTTTCAAATATCAATATCAAACTTTATATAAAAAAGCAAAACATCCAGAATAGCTTTAAAAAAAAGCAAAACCCAGACAGTAACAAAACTTCTCTTTTCTCTAAAATACATGATACATCAAAAATAAAATCTAAATCTCCCCAAACCAGATTAGGCTCAGCTACAGATAAAGAAAGCACAGTAGGTAAATGCTAATACCCATGGATGCACTATGGCCACCACAAATTTCTGCTAAGCAACCCTCCTTCATTCAAATCAGAAGGTATTGTGTGTGTGTGTGTGTGTGTGTGTGTGTGTGTGTGTGCGTGCGTGTGCATGTGTGTGTGTGTGTGGTTTAAATCACTTTATTCACCCATCATCTTTCAATGAAAAATAGAATGTTTTTTTTTTTTTAAAGTCCTCTAAGGATCCTGCTTATCCTTCTGGGATTGTGAGACCTCACTCAGGAGGATATTCCCTAATCCATCCATTTGCCTGCAAATTTTAGTATATTTTTTTTTTCTTACTGTTGAGTAGATCTTCATTGAGTAGATATTCCACACTTTGTTAATCCATTCCTCAGGTGCGAGGCATCTAGGTTGTTTCCAGGTTCTTGCTATTACGAACAATGCTGCTATGAACAGAGGTGAGCTAATGCTTTTGTGGTGTGAATGTGCATATTTAGGGAATATGTCCAATAGTGGTATTGCTGAATCCTTGGGGAGAGAGATTCCTAGTTTTCTGAGAAACTGCCATACTGTATTCCAGAGTAGATGTACCAGTTTACACTCACCCCTACAGTGAAGGAGTGTTTCCATTGCTCTACATCTTCTCCAGCCTAGACTGTCATCTCTGTTTTTATTTTAGCCATTCTGACAAGTGTAAGGTGGTATCTCAAAGTTGTTTTCATTTGCATTTCTCTGATGGCTATTTCAGTCTTTTGTAATTCTTCTGCTGATAATTCACTTTTCAGTTCTAAGCTCATTTTTTAACTGGGTTATTTAGGGTTTTAGGCTCTAGTTTCTTGAGTTCTCTGTATATTTTAGAGATCAGTCTTCTATAACTTTATATTCTGATTTATTTTTGTATTTGAGTCACTGATCTCTGTTTTTATCAAACATTTTGCCAATTCTTTTTTATTACTGGTGGCTGGATATTAGTGGTTTGAAAAACTGATATTGGCCTTTTGCTTTCTCAAATCTCTATATGCTAGGTTAATCCATTCTAGGTTCCATAAGTCAGAACTGAAAAGGAGAAAGCTATATGGTAGAGACAGAAAGATCTGTTCATTTTCAAACTGCTGTCATTTGAAGAATTATGACACAAGAGGTTAGCATTGCCCTTGGAGATGGTAATTTAAAATAGATGAGAGTTATCTACAGAGTTCTTAATATACTTCATTCTTAATTCTCTAATTGCCAGCAAGAGACAGAGATGTATTGTGCACAGCAAGGGTGGTTATAATCACAATAAACAAAATTGGCATTGATTACTGAAACTAAAATAAAATGTGTCAAGCAATAAATTTTATTTTTCATTTAGTGTCCTTCAAATTAGTTTTATTTGTATGATTAATACAAAGGCCATGCATATGCTGGATATTTATACATTATTAAAAAGAAATAATTGCATTGACTAGAACTTAATAGTAGAACAAACTGGTGAAGTATATAGATAAATCAACAAAAAGGCTAACATAAAAATAAAAATAGGTAATTTTGAACCAAGAGAGGCAGTAAGACTAGACACATCATTTTCTATTCAAATACATTCATACATTATCCCTTTAAAAATACAATAATACATGATCATAAATGGCAATAAACATGAAAACTGAGAAATTTGGTTTCTTGGTTTAAGGTAAAATAATTATTAAATGACAGTTATTTAGAATCTCTGTTTGATGGAGTGTTTTGATTTTGCGGTAAAGTCTTAGATAACTCTGGCAGTGCTTATATTAACAAATTTATTGTTTCTTCTTTCTGCTGTACCAACACACCAGTGTCTCACTCAGCCATCATCAGAAAAGCTTTTTCATGAAGAAGATGGGAACCAATATAGAGACTCAAAACTGGACAATGGGTAGAGAGTGAGAGACTGTGCAGTACTCTGTCTTAAATGAAAAATGTTCATTCAGTTCTTCTCATAATAGCTCACAGAGTCATGGGGAAGAGGAAGCATAAATATGCAAACTGTTGGAGAGAAGAGATGGCACCAAGGGATCAACGTCTTTCATACAGAACATCACTTACACACATATGTACTCACAAAGCTTATAGCAGCATGTATAGTACCTGAACAGATCCACCCAAGGTGACAGCCAGTACTGCAATGTAGAACTTGAAAACAGTTCTCCCAGCCATAACCAAGAGGCAGATTCTACCTGACAACCAGTTGCAAAATAAATAAATAAATAAATAAAAAATAGTTTTCATGATTGTTTGTTTATAATTATCTCTATTTTTTCATGCTGGAGACTCAGTGTATATATAAGCCACAATGAAGAGCAGGCCTCATGCCCTGTAGTAGATGGCCAACACAGATGCATTCAATGGTGTTTTGGTAGGTTTTTATTTTGTTCTCTTTCTCATGTTGCTTTGTTGATTTTTTTATTTTATGTTTTTTTCTTTTTAAATTCTAATATTTTGTTGTATCCTATCTAAAATGAAAAAGAAAAATGGTGTTCAAGTTGGATAGACCAGGAGGTGCCTAGTAGATCTCAAAAAAGATAAGGAGGGGAAATGATGATCAGAATATATTATATAGCCTTTTGGTTTTTTTTAAAAAAAATCTGTCTTTTGATAATTGAAATTACAGGCCTTACATTCTATGCTTGAAAAATAAATATTTCATTTATGTCTTTATTTCTGAAAAAGTATATTTAATAAGTGATTCTGAGCCAATGTCATTTCTTTCAAAAAATGTTGAAGAAAAAGTAAAAGGCAATTGATTCTAAAAGTTATAATAAAAAATATTATTCTATGAGTGGCAAAGGGAACGACCTATGTTAAAAAAAAAAAACCTCTTATAGGAACATTTTATAATGTAGTTCAACATTAAAAACATAATAATGTGTACATAGGCTAAGATAATGTTGTGAAATATTGATCTATACAATTAGCATCATTTACATATATTTCTTAAAAAGTATTTTTATCTGATTACATTGAATACTTGTTATGATAACATTCTTTTTGGTCTGTGTTTTAAATCATTTTATTCACCCATCATCTTTCAATAAATGAAAAAGAATGTTTTTCCTTAAGATCCACTAATGAGTGAGTACACCCCTGCTTATCCTTTTGGGTTTGTGAAACCTCGCTCAGGAGGATATTCTCCAAATCCATCCATTTGGGGCAAATCTTATTGTATCATTTTTTTCTTACTGTTGAGTAGTACTTTATTGTGTATATACACGACAGTTTGTTAATTAATTCCTCAGTGGAGGGGCATCTAGGTTGTTCCAAGGTTCTTGCTATTATGAATAATGGTGCTGGGAACATAGTTGAACTAATGCTTCTGGGATTTGAATGTGTGTCTTTAGGGTATATCCCCAATAGTGGTATTGCTAGATCCTTGGGGAGAGTGATTCTCAGTTTCCTGAGAAACATCCATATTGCATTCAAAGTGGCTGAACAAGTTTACACTCCCACCAACAATGGAGGAGTGTTCCCCTTGCTCCACATCCTCTCCAGCATAGGCTGTCATCTGTGGTTTTTTTTTGATCTTAGCCATTCTGACAGGTATAAGTTGGCATCACAAAGTTGCTTTGATTTACATTTCTTTGATGGCTAAAGACGCTGAACTTTTTTCAAGTGTCTTTCATCCATTTGTAATTTTTCTGCTGAGAATTCCCATTTTAATTCTGAATTGCATTTTTTAATTTGGTTATTTAGGGTTTTGAGCTCTAGTTTCTTGAGCTTGGTTATATAGCAACTACAAATACAAAAGTAACTTAAGTGGAGTCACTAGATAATATTGGTGTCCAAGCAATAACTAAACATTAACAAGTAAAACTACTGTTGCCAGGAATGGGTAATACCATTTTGATTTCTTGGTCAATAAGTTCCCAGGAAATCTTTGAAAACATTACAGCTATTCTTTTTTTTTTTTTTTTTTTCAAAGAAGTCACACTTTCTATCCTTTTATATCCTTATTCAAGGTCCTTTCCCCTCCCACCACATCAGGTCATTCTTTCTTCTCCACAACTCCCCATCCCCTTTCTGAGCAGGCAGCATACAGTCCCATGGTCCCACTGACATTACAGCTATTCTTAAGGCTCTTAGATGTCCTTTATAATATGATGGTAAGGCCTTTTCCTGAAAGCAACACCTACTTATGCCATGAAACAGAGAAGTAGAGCTAATGCCTAACTATAAGCCTCTACTAACTAACATTCATCACACTGAAAGGTATTTGCATGGTAGATGAGGAGGAATGCCATCATCAATATTACCTACAAACTCTCCAACCTAAAACAGTAATCTGTCTACAAAATATGCTTTTACAATAATACTACAAATGGTAAGTGAATACTTAACCAATTTTGAATGGATTTAAGGATTCATTCCATGAGCTAGAATCCATTCCTGATACTGATTAAGTGGCCAAGACCTAAAGCTATGTTTTCCATGGGCCTAGGAGAATATCTAATATTATTATTATGATTATATATAACATAAAATAACATATTTTCTAAAGAAATACTGCTTTATCCATAAATCAGTACCTCGGTTACTTCCTACCATAGATGGAAAATGAAACAGTGACCAACAATTGAATAATGTACAGTGAGTGATAGGCATTATAACACTCTGTTCTAAAATGTTTTTTTTTTTCCTCAGCACCCTTCATCGAAGTCTCAGGTATTTCTGTGGAAACAAAAAGTTTGTAAGAGTTAGAGATGACAGATGACACCAAGGAAAATGTATCTTTCTTAGATACCCATACTAATGCATATATGAACTCACATCAACTATGGGTATATGCTCAAAACTTGCCCAAGTCTAAGACCTGCAGATATAGTTATGGAGAGGAGAAAATATGCATAGATTACCACTCATAACAAAGAAGCTATTTGCAATGGATATAAGCTAGAAAAGAGAAAATCAGTGTTCTTCAGTGGAGTCTCATACAGTATATACATGCATCAGGGCAGGCACCAATCCAAAACAAGTTCAAAGATATTTTTGTGGACTTCTGCTTTTATTCTAGCAATTTTTTCTCTTATTCGCCTTTTGCTTTTCATTCCCTGCTTTTTTTGGCTTTCATATTTTTGGGGGGTACTCTCTTTTGTTCCTCTTGTATTTATTTTTTGTTTTTTTTTTATTTTTGAAAAACAAAGGAAAAATAAGGTTGTATAAACAGGGGTGTAGAAGGGATTTGGGAAAATTTAGTGGAAGGGAATTGGGTTCAAAATAGATCTTATGAAAATTTTATTTTTATAAAAACAAACACAGAGAAATTATACTTGAAAAAGGCATGTATTTAGTTGACTTCATATAAAATTATAAAATAATGATTTGTTAACTTGTTATTAACTTGAAATAAATATCTTGTTTGGTAAATTCATATGGTTTGAATAAATCCATAGTAGGCAGGCTAGGATGCATTCATACCTCAAACTTATTTTTCTTTGAAATTTTTACTTAAGCTATTCAGTTTCATGGATGTATAGATGTATGTGTCTATGGGTATCTCTCTCTTTATGTAAGTCAAATAGTAACAAAATAATAATAAAAATGGTATTATATGATATAACTTGTATAATTTTTCAATGATTACCAAATATGCTACATATTTCTTATTATATGCATATATACCTATATAAATAAAAGGACAAATAAGAATAGAATGACAGGATGGTCAGTTTTAGACTCTTTTTGAGTTCTATTTGAGACTTGAAGCTTTATTCTTCTATAGATACTGAACTGATCCAACTCGGGACCTCTTACCCTTTCTGGGGAGGAGATGGGGGGATGGGAGTTTGGAGAGAAGAGAGACTGACCAGGAGGGTTCAAGAGAGGAAAGGGAGTTTGAATATGAGGATACATGGATAAAAAAAATGAGACTTTATTTTATAAAAATACAAAAAATTAAAATAGAAAAATTAAAAGATAAAGGGAAAATAAAAGAAAACAAATGTCCATCATTAAAGTGAGTTTTTGAAAGTTTAAAAAAAATAGCTTGCTGTAGCGGGAAATCAGGAACTATATATGCGAACGATCGCGTCATAGGAATGAAGACGAGCGGGGCGTGATTAACTGAAAAGGATTCTGGAAGTAGACCTTCAAGGGAGGGGACCAGGACAGGAAGTTGTCATTCTCTTGCGAGAGTTCCCCGACCGAGTGCGCAGTTCGCCCCAGCTGCCCGGGAGTTCGGACGTACGGCGTGGAGATGAAGAATCTTCCTTAGAAAGGCTCCGATGTGCTGCAATCTCATCCTGTCATCTTCTCTTATAACCGGCTCTGTTTTGTAAGCGATTTTCACCAAATAAACCCTGTTTAAAACATATCTCAGGGCGGGTTTTTACCACGATAATTGGTGCCTGAACATGGGGCTAATTCTACAAACCTGCCGGGTTCCTCACTCACCCACGGAGCCGGTCTGAACTTGGTTACCAGCTGCGCACAAGCCTCCTGTACACAACCAGGAACGAATCTGCCCGCAGCAGACCTCCTGAGAGACGGATTGACCCGTTCTAGTGGAGCAAGCCTGGTAGGATTTGTTGAAAGATCTGAGAAAGACCCTCCCAGGCAAATGGCCACCTTGTTTCCCGCACCATTGCTGCCGCTGCTGATCACAACAGCGACATCTGCTGACCGTAAGTTCTCATTACATCTGAGTATATTTTTTTCTTCCTTTTCTTTTCTACATATTTTTTTTCTTTCTACAATGTCTTACCAGATAAATGTTCAGAATTTTTCTCACTTTGTTACAATGGTGATAGAGGATTATTTCCAGGATTACACATTTGGAGGTTATCTCCACCCAGGAGTGCTTTTGCATTTCTGTGTGATAATATATTTCTTACCTACTTATTTTAAGGGATCTCAGCATAGAGAGTATGAAGCTAAGATGTCTGGCATGGATGAACGTATTAAGACATTCCAGAAACTCATTGTTTCCATAGAAGAGAGGTCTACTTTGATCACAGAGGAATTTAGAGCTCACATTGATGAGAATTTTAGAAAATTGGATGAGAAATTTAAAAAAATGGATGAAAATTTTGTTAGAGAGGAGTACAGGGCTCATGTTGATGAAAATTTTAGGAAATTAGATGGGAAATTAAAACAAATGGATGAAAATTTTAGGATAATGGATGGAAACTCTAGGAAATTTGAACAGAAAATAGTGGAAAGGGTAGATGTGGAATCTGGAAGAATGTTCCATTCTATGAAATTATTGGAGAGATCATTTATAGAATACTTTAAAACACTGGAAAAGACCATTACCACTAGGTTGCAAGATTATGAGGCTCGTTTGGAGATTTTAGGAAAGGATTTTGAGGCGACACCTGCTCAAGATAACCCAGAGCCCCCTCTTAAATGGTGCTATTGCAGGGAAGGTTCTTCACCTAGAGTGGTTACCATGAGGGGACTACCCCCCATCCCTCCAACTCTATTCCAAGTTGTGGCAGAGGCCAAAAAACCACAACAACATGGAAGGGCTTCTGACAATGTGGGATACAATTATGAACCTATACCCATGAAGGATTTAAAACAAATAAAGGAAGCCATAGTGAACTATGGTGTACACTCATCTTTTGTGAGGCAATCCTTGAACTCATGGTCAACACAGAATCGAGTAATTCCTGATGACTGGAAGAATTTGGCAAACGCAGTATTGAACGATGGCCAAAACTTCCAGTGGAGGAATTGGTTTAGAGAAGAGGCTAAAGCCTTGGAATCTCAAGATCAAACTGGAAATGTTACCAAGGACCAAATCCTTGGGGAAGGCCAGTTTGCTGATTTATCAGTTCAGGCTACTTATGATGACCATGCTCTGTTGCTGTGTCATACTGTCACCTTAAATGCTTGGGAAAAGGTTTTGGACCCAGGACAGAGAATTGAGTCATATACCCAGATTAAACAAGGTCCAATGGAGCCTTATACAGACTTTTTACAGAGGTTGACTCAGGCTGTAAATAGAGAAGTGTCAGATCCAGAAGTTAGGAAACAATTGATACTCTCTTTGGCCTTCGATAATGCTAATATGACATGTAAAAAATTGATCATGCCATTAAAAATCAGGGGTGCACCCTTAGATGAATGGATTCAATATGCACTTAATGCTGAATATATACACCATAATGAAGAGAATTGGGTAGGTCAAGCCATTGCTAATGCTAAGATGAGAAATCAAGGCATTATTTGCTTCAATTGTGGTAAGCCAGGCCATATAAAGAGAAATTGTAGACAAAGCAAACATGGGAACTTTTCCAATC
>PVIH01009624.1:66313-81237 GCA_004025045.1 Sigmodon hispidus | reverse complement strand
CTGGGCTCTTTTCAGTTTATTGCATGAATGAGTTACTTTAGTCTATGTTTAAAAAGTGGGCACCAAATAATTATACTATACAAGTTGTGAGGTTTTTAAACTTGTGACAAAGGACAGAATGGAAATTCTACTCATTGCAAAGACATGTTCACTTAAGCTTCAGAGAGTATTTAAAACCCACGAGTCTTGATTTGAATGTCCTTAGCCTGACCAGCCTCCATCATAAACAGGCATTTGGTCTTGCATTGGTCTCACCCTGTAGCCAAATCACTTCCCCATATTCTGGATGCTCAAATGCAGGCAAATTTCTTCCTAAATGCTTTCACTACTTTCTTTTTGTTTTTCAAGACAGGGCTTCTCTGTGTAGTTCTGACTCTCTTGAAACTCACTGTATAGACCAGGCTAGCCTCAAACTCAGAGATCTGCCTGCCTCTGCCTCCCAAGTGCTGGGATTACATGTGTGTGCCACCACTGCCCAGTGACTACTTTCTTCTTACCCTATCATCTATGATTCCTTTGGCAGTAGTAAAGGTTTCTGCCTATTTCTGTTGAATTCCCATATAAACAGAGTCCTCCCTGCCAGTAGAAGGCAGGCCATCACATTTACCAGAAGAGCAGAGGTTGTAAGTATTAGATGTTCTCTAAACTCCTTTTCTTTGATGGAAATGCCCTGCAGAAGGTGGCGGCTGTAGGAGAGTTGAGGCAGGGGATGGAGAGAGGCTTGGAGGGAATCAAGAAAGTTTTGGGGAAGGTAGCTGAGTCCTAGGAGGCAGCTTAGTGACTGGGACGAAGGGGGTCAGCACTTGCATTCACTTATATAGTCCTGTGTATGAATATTTTGCCTGTATATCTGTGTACCACATATGTGCAGGATCCCCTGAAACTGGAGTTAAAGATGGTTTTGAGCCACCATGTAGCTGCTGGGAATTGAACCTTGATCTCTGCAGCAGTGTTTCTCCAGCCTTGACAGGTAACTTTAAGCAAATCAAGGCGTAGTCTACATAGTATGGAGTGAAATGGATGCTATGAAGAAAACACATGGGCCAGGGATACAACTCGGGTGTGTCCCTTATCCAGCATTCACGAAACCCTGTGTTCCGTCTCCAGGGGGTGTATACCTATGGCTTCAGCACTGAGGGTGAGGCAGGAGGATCAGAAATTCTAGGTCCTCCCTGAGTACAAATCCAACTCAATACACAACACACACACAATCATACACAACAACTTAGGTGGATAGTGAGTAATTAACACATGTGCGTAGAACTTCAGGGTCGACACCCTGGACTGAGTCATGTCTCAGGCAGGATGGAACATGGCAGCCATGGCGGCACAGAGTTCCTTCCTTGGCAGCTCAGTGTCATATGGTTTAAAATTTGAGATTGTTTATCAGGGTGTGGCGGTGCAGTACGGAGGCTGAGTCGGAGGATGGCCAGATTGGAGGCACCCTGAGCTAGCTATTGAGACCCTATCAGAAGAAATGGAAACAAAATTTAAAAAATCATTTCATATATTTTTCTTTTAATCTTTCTAACCACACTTTGTCACTGGGAACTTGAACTGAAATTGAAGAAAAAACAAAACTCATGTATGACAAGGCAGCTTCCATTGGTCCAGAACATCTGTGGGCTCCAAGACTGCCTCTCAAGTCCACTGTAGCCCGGTCAGCTGTCCTGAGATTGGTGGCCAAGCAGGGCAAGAGCTGAAAGAGAGGCTGGCGGGGCATCATCCACCAAGGTCAAGTCCCTCTCAGAGCTCCTGTTTGCCAACTGTGAGGACTGAAAAGAGACAGTGGCCTTTCCTGCCCTCATCTGCTGGGAAACCTTTGCTCTCCGGGGCTGCTCAGCCCTTCCTAGGGTAGGGTCAGGTCTCTGAGTGCAAAGCCAGCCCTCCCCTACTCTGCTGGCTTGTTTGTTTGCATGGCAAACAATGGCCTCCTTTCCAGAGAGGCCATTCACCAGGGTCTGCTCCTTCCAGCCGGCACGTGGCTCTGCCCAGCCTGGCAGCCTGTGACAAAAGGCCACAGATGGCTTTGCCAGCCCGGCTGGCCTGAGTGCACATGTCCCCTGCCTGAGCAGCCTCCTGGTAACTCTGCCAACCCCGCACCTCCAGGCCAAGGCTGCAGAAAGCCTGAGTCACAGCTGCACCAAAGCAAGACCATCTCTTCATCTAGGTGAGGCCTTGTTCAGTGGGTACACAGACTGGAGATGCGTGCTCCAGTTGTACATTTGTGGAGGAGCAAGCGTGTGTGCAAGGAACCACACCAACACATGGAACCTGTGCTCTCCACCCAGGGTTCTACTTCACCTAGGCCCCTTCCTGTTCAGCCACTTGCAGCCAGGACCTCTTTATGTCTTCCTTTCCAAAAACCCTCCTTATGTGCCCACCACTAGCTTTCCCAGCTCCACTGATGAGATAGTCTATGAAAAGCAAGCATGGGTGCTACTGTGTCTTTTACATGATAAGGCAGATAAAGAGTTAAACTCTGAACCATTCATTGGCCAGCCTGCTGTATCTGACCCTGTCTCCTGACACCTGAGCAAGTGATCTGGGTTCAGAGCAGGGCTAAGGTTCTTATTCAGACAGCATTCAAGTACCTCTTCTACCCACTCAACAGCCCCACTCTATCATACAAAGGAAGTTCAGAGAAGTCAGGCTGTGTGCTCAAACAGCTGCTGCTGTGGTTGGCTATGATTTCAGATCTGTCCTCCAAGACTGAGGATTATGAGTTCAAAGCCAGCCTAGGCAACTTAGTGAGACCCTATCTCAAAAGTAGAAAGGGTTGGAAGTATACAGCTCAGAGGGGCTCTTGTTTAGCATGTGGAAGGCCCTGGGTTCAGCTCCTAACATCAGAGGGGGTTGGAGGAAGGACAGGGGACACTAGTGAGTCACCCAGTTAACCCAGCTGCCGTTGCAGTGCTGCTAACTTCCAGCCACTCTCCGCCTTCTGACTCACCATGTAGCAGAGGATGACTCTGAATCCCTGGTCCTCCTGCCTCCCCTTCCAGAGGCTAGGATTACAGGTGTGTACCACCATACCTGGCTTAGACATGAATGGCTAGACTCCATGGCTTCATGCATGCTAGGCAAGCACCTTACACCTGAGATCCCTAATCATACTTTCTAATCAGCCTGTGAATTATCGGCACTAACAACCAGAAATTATAAGCCTACTACAGCAGAGGGAAGAAAAGACCCTGAATGGTGTAGGGAGAAGATGCTCCTTGTGGCAAGTAGGCCAAATAAAGGTCACTGGTCCTTTATAATATAATAAAAGTCCAGATTCAGGAACTCACCACATCCAACCTACTTAGACTTCCATACATGGGAGGAGATAGAGGGCAGCTAGAAGTGCCTGGCTCCTGGAAGCCTGAGCGCATCAGTGAGGCGAACACACTGAGCCTAGGCTCTTGGCATCCACTGTGAAATCAGAGCCAGCTGGCATTCTACCCTTGGCTGCAGAGAAGGCAGCTGGCCCAGGGCCAGCTGGGCCCGGGCCTTTGGACAGACCCTCGCCTGGGCAGGAGTAGCTGCAGCTGTCACCATCACTTGGCAGCCATCCTGGGTCACTTGCTGCCCAGGAGGCCCAGCCCTCCAGGCTGCCTGGGTCAACAACAGGTACCATGTCGCTACAGTGAGGAGGTAGGCTTTCAGGACGCTTTAGGCTTGGGTTCTCTGTCTAATTTGCTTTGAGACAGGGTTTCACTATGGAACCCGGGCTGACCTTGTACTTTAAGTAATTCTCCTGCCTCAGTCTTCCCAAGTGCTGGATTATAGGTGTGTACCACCAAGCATAACTTATGAGCAAAAGAAGCAATGTCAAAGATTTCATAAATGATATGTATGCATTTATGTTGGAATAGTATGTTACCATAAAAATGAACACACATCTGTAAGCACTATACTTTAAGGGAAAGAAGAAAAAAATATGGTACAGTGGGAGATGAAAAGTAGTTTCCAGGTGGTACACCCTTTTAATCCCAGCACTGGGAAGGTGGAGACAGGAGGATCATCCTAAACTAGAAAGTAAGTTCATACCAATCCAGCCTGACATACATGAGACTCTATTCCTTTGTTTTTAAAGGGAAAGGTGGGGGAGTCCAGAAAGGTGCTATAATGGCTAAGAGCATAGGTCCCTCTTCCTGAGAACCAGAGATCAATTCTCAGCATGAACAAGGAGATGGAACCCCTCTGGCATCTGCAGGGTATCTGTGCTCACACACATTTATGATTTTAAAATAATAAAAACAAATCCCTAAAAACATACACGATTCTGGGGCTTCTAATGACTTTTGAATTTGCAAAATTATCATAATTAATCAACTTAAAAATATTCTCCCAGCTGGGTGTGGTGGCTCATGCCTTTGAGCCCAGCACTCTGGAGACAGAGGCAGGCAGGTCTCTTCAGTTTAAGGCCAGCCTGGCCTACATAGTGAGTTCCATGACAAGGAGAGCTATATGGTGAGACTCTGTCTCAAGATAATAATAATAAAAACATAAATAAATAAAGATAAAACACTTCTCCCCACCTGCCTTACAACTCTCCCTCAAACCAGAACGGTCAAGTTCTGTCACAGTGTACATTTTTAATTTTACTTACTAACATGATTATCTTCTCATACTTGGCCCTCCAGAATGGACATGGAAAGGGCAGGGCAGGGCTCTCTCTGATGTGTCTCTAGCACCTAGAACATGTGTGGCATGCAATGCAGACCCTCCCCAGCAGAAGGAAACTCCACAGATAAGGGTATATGAGAGGGTCTGAGTAGAAGTCACCAACTCATTTTAATCTATTAATAATTAGGTCAAGCTGAGTGGTGGTGGCAGTGTCGCCCACCTTAAATCTCAGCACACTGGGGAGGCGGAGGTAGGCAGACCTCTGAGTTCAAGGCTAATCTGGTCTACAAAGTGTGTTTCAAGATAGTCAGAACTGGGGGGGGACCATCCCACCCCCACCTCCCAACAAAAAACAAAAAGAATTTACCAACCTGCTGCCAGATGGAGACTCTGTCATGTGGGGATTGGTGGAAGTATCTCCTGGGTCAACCTTTCTTGGGGGCTGCTAGAAAAGTGGGTGATGGGCCCCTAGGCTAGCAGTTGCAATGATAGCCTCTAACAGCCTTTAGTCTCCCAAGCTTACTTTCCAGAAGTTGGGGGTGGGGCAGCTGGGGCTGCTGGGAGTGTTCCCTGGAGAGTGCTTTGGGAAATAGTAAATGGAAATCTTTAGCCTTTAACTTGTAGTCTACTGCATAACAATCACTCAGTAAACTCCCTGTTGTCATTTTAATTATTTCAAAGGACTATTTACAAAACAAAAAAGGAATTTACCACCACCACCCCATTTTTCCTACAGTCCCCCCCCATTCCCTCCCCAGCCTCTGACTTCTCCCAATGCAGACCAGTAAAATAATAATGACACTCTCACCCCACCCCACCCCACTTCCTGCCCTTGGCTGCTCCCCTTCGTGACTTCATCAGGGTCAGGCTTCCCTTCCATTCCTGGCAAAGACAATTCCTATGATATCTCTCTTCCCAACCCCATACCAAGCATTTGAAGGAACCAATTCAAAACTTCTCCAAAATCTTGGCCACCTTAAGGACCCACCCTGAAGGCGTGGCTGGACATAGCCTCCCCAGTCTGCTGAGAGCCTCTGTGTTGAACCCTCAGTTTCTTGGTCAAAATCACTGCAGCCTGAGCCTGGTTCTCACCAGTTTTCCAAGACCCTCATCTGCTGGCCAGCTTCTTCTGAGTCACCTGCAGCACACTGTCAGCTCTGCTTCAGACATTCCTCTGACCACCCCAACCCCCCAGCACCCACAGAGGGCCAGCTACAACCTGTCCTGCCTCAGCACCCAGCACCCATGGACTCTGACTCCTGACAACACCACTCCATTCACTCTAGAAAGTGATTATTTTTAGTGTACGTATATGTGTGTATGTGTGTGTGTATATATGTGTGTGTGTATATGTGTGTATATATGTGTGTGTATATGTTTATGTGTGTATGTTTGTGTGTATATGTGTGTGTGTGTGTGTGTGTGTGTGTGTGTGTGTGTGTGTGTGTGGAAATCAGAGGACATGGGTTTGATTTAGTCTTTTCATCTTGTGAGATAGCCTAGGCTGTCCTGGAACTCACTCTGTAGACCAGACTGGACTCAGAGAGCCACCTACCTCTGTTGGAAGTAAAGGTGTGTGTGTGCATGCCATCACTTCAGTGTGTTCTCAGCCCTTTACCCACTAAGCTATTCTTGGCTGTCCTATTTCTTGTTTAAAAATCACTTTATAGGGGCTGGAGAGATGGCTCAGCGGTTAAGAGCACCGTCTGCTCTTCTAGAGGACCCGGGTTCGATTCCCAGCACCCATATGGCAGCTAACAACTGTCTGTAGTTCCAGTTCCAGGCAAACACCAACGCAAATAAATAAATAAATAAAGTTTAAAAAAAAAAACCACTTTATAAGCTGGGGTGTGGTGGCACACACCATCATCCCAACACTAGGGAGGCTGATGCAGGAGGATCTCCAATTTTGTGAGACTCATACACATACACACACACACACATACACAGAGGAAATAATATGCAAATAAACTTTAAATCATAATTATGAAAATGCAACCATTTCTCTGTAACACTAATTCTAGTTTGCATTTAATGAAAACTCAGAGCCAGATATCTGGCAAAACTGGAATATCAGAGAGAGGAAACAGACCACAGTCAGTTCTCACCCAGCCAACTTCTCAAGGTAAAAAGCTATCTTCCAGAGTCCTCAGCCTCCATCCGTACACTTCTACTGAATAAATGTCTGTCTTCCTACCACCTGCCTTAAATACCTTAAATATCTTCTCTGCCCAGTAGTTTTACATCCAAGTTAAAATTAAAGGTGTGAGCTACTACTATTTAGGCCTTGAACTCACAGAAACACAGAAAGATCTCTGTCTCTGGAGTTATGGGATTAAAGGTGTAGATCACCACTGCTGGTCTTCCACATGCTGGGATTAAAGGTGTGAGGTACCACTCTCTGGCCTTCTGGCTTGACTATGGGTGGATCTGTTCTCTGATCTTCCAAACTGGCTTTATTAAATATATAACATATCACCACATTCCTCTCTTCACTTATAATCACCCCGTAGCTTTCTGTGGCCCCCTTCAAAGGCTGGCTTAACAGGCCCTGGCTATCTGCGGTCCTTCCAGCCCTCAGGCTTCATCTTCTACATGGCCTGTCTGGTCGTTCTGTCAGGAGCACCCTGTGCACAGGGGGTTTCTCTCACCCTTGTGTTACATATCATTCCTAGAGGGGACTCTACTTCCACAGGAACCCCAGGCTACAGTCCTGTGTAGTGGAAAGCATCGGATATTGCAAACTATTCACTTGCAATATGTATTATAAAGGATTAAGCTCTATTTAGGGGTATGTTACACTCACAATACAAATGAAACCTTAAGCTGATTCTTGGAGAGAACAGTTCCATGCCAGCTCTGATCCACTCCCCAGAATGCAGGAACAAAAACAGGGGTCTGGGCTCTTAATTGATTCTGGGCATGCGGGTCCTTATTCTCTGGAGCTACTAAGGCTCCCTAAATAATGCCTGAATCACACTATGGGGTATAATAATGCACTTGCTCTTCAATACAGTCCTGTTCATGGTAGGGTCTGTCAGGCGGAGATACAACTCAGGGGTCACCCTGGAAATATGGAGAGTGACCTGTGAGCAAGCAGGACACACTGACAGCAGAAGATGGGGACAGAGGATGCCCTGGAGAACAACTTGCTACGTAAGGTGTTCAGGAGCCACCAACAGAAACAGGCACAGAGGAGTAGGACAGTCTTGTGTGTGATTCCCATGTGGCCTTCCTTAACTGGTGATAACAGGGAGGAGGTGGCTGAAAGTCAACATGGAAGGAGCTGTCCGCTCCACACGCCCCCTATACCACCCGAATTTCCTAAAGTGGACTCAAGGTCAGCTTTAACAATTGATGCTCAGGATGCTCACTGTCATCAGAAACTTCTGAATCTCTGCAATATCCACAGCCCGTGCCTGCCCAGTGCTAAGGACACAGGGAATGTGTGCAGAACCAATAATGAGCAAGGAAGTGTTGACATCATGTTCTTTTCCTTTGCAGTCAAGCCTTGCTACTGCTGGGGCTGTATCAGAGCATTGGTAGTATTCCTCTAGCTAGCCTTCTTCACAAGCAGCAGCAGTTGGGAGAGCTGAGACAACTCACCTCGTAGGAAATAGGCCTACGACAAATAGGCAGACTGATCCCCTATCAATTTCTCAGAGTTAGCATCACCCCAAAACTCCAGTGCGGTAGAGCAAACCAGCAAAGCCTTGTATGGCAGATGGGGAAACAGGCCAGATAGGCCCCTCAGTATCATCTTGATGCCCTTCCCAAGGTGCCATGAACATTCATCTTTTCTGCAACAGGCTAGTCATAGAACACTGCCCTGCCCTCATGGCGCTATGCCAGGAGTCCCAAGGGTGCCTCAAAGTACAAAAGTTTATGAGGCACAGGGAAGGAACCACTTTCAGCTCATAGCTGTGGTTTGTCTTATAGATGCCAGAGACATTGCTCCAGGCAGAAACAAAGTGATATAATATTTCCCCAGCTACTGGACATGTCACCCCTTCCTCTGTTGTGAAATCTAGGGATGCAGCACCATTTCTCTGGACTCTGGTGTTTTTCTTTCTTTTTCAAGATCTATTTAGTTTAGTGTATGGGTATGGACATTTTGCCTGCTTGCCTACGTATGTGCACCACAGGCATGCCTGGTGCAATGGATCCCTAGAACTAGATTCGTCTGGACAGTTGTGAACAGTCATATCAGTGCTAGGAATTAAACCTGGGTCCTGTAGAGAAACAGCCAGTACTCTTAAGCATTGAGCCATCTCTTTAGCCCCCGGGACTCTGGTTTTTATATACACACAAAACACATCAAATAGATAGCTGTGCCTGTGGGTGTCACTGTGGGCAGAGGTCTGATACCAATGGTCTCCATGGGACAGGCTAGGAACATTTTTGGTACATATCATAGGATTAGTATCATGATGAGTGGATGGATGGGGTAGATGAATGGGCGAATGAAGGGATGGGTAAATATGTGGATGGACAGGTAGATGGGTGAGTGAGTGGGCATATGGTTAAGTGGGTGGATAGATATATAAGTGATAGGTGAATAGGTAGATGAATAAATGGGTGGATAGGCAGACAGATGAATGGGTGGGTGGATGAGTGAGTGAATAGATACACAGAGGTATAAATTCACAGATGTGGGGAGGGATGCCTGGTTAAACAGCTGAGAGCATGATATGCAATATATTATCAAAACCTTAAAAGAATGTTGGAGAGATTGCTCAGTGGTTAAAGTCCCTTACTGTTCCTGCAGAGGACCTGAGCTTGATTCTCAGCACCCATGTTGGGTGGTACACAACCACTTGGACCATCAGCTCCAGGGAGTCCTATGCCTCTGGGCTCTGAGGGCACCTGCACTCATACACCATAACCTTACACAAACACACATGAAGATACATATATAACTTAGAGGCAGGGCTATGGTAGCTCATGCCTTTAATCCCAGCACTCGAAAAGCAAATGGATCTCTGCATTTAGGGCCAGCCTGGTCTACAGAATGAGTTCCAAGATAGGGCTACACAGAGAAACACTGTCTTGAGAAACAAATGAATGTATATAAAAGGGGAAACTTAAAAGAAATTGACTGTGACACTTTTTTGTTTGTTTTTGGTTTTGTTCTCTGTGTAGTCCTGGTTGTTCTGGAACTTTTTCTGTAGACCAGGCTAGCCTCAAACTCTCAGAGATCCATCTGCCTCTGCCTCTTGGATGCTGAATTGAAAGTGTATGTCGGGGGCTGGAGAGATGGCTCAGCGGTTAAGAGCACCATCTGCTCTTCCAGAGGACCCGGGTTCGATTCCCAGCACCCACATGGCAGCTAACAACTGTCTGTAGTTCCAGTTCCAGGCAAACACCAAGGCAAATAAATAAATAAATAAATAAAGTTTAAAAAAAAAAAAAAAAGTGTATGTCATCACTGCCTGTGATCATTTCAACCTTCTGTCCCACCAGAGTAAGACAGAGCACTGAACAAAGAAAATGTATCAGAGGGTACTCTGGTTTTTGGAAGATTTTCTTCACTGCTTGGCTGCTCCTACCAGTGAGCTTTTCCTTCTTGTGAGAAAAGAATATTGAGGAATGTTGGCAGAAGAATGATTTCTGTCCACAGGAAATCAGGATTCTTGGGCCAACAAAATGAAGAAACAAAAGGCCAGGAAGCTGCCTAGGTCTCAGGACCACCTCCTGTCTTACCTGGTATCTCCAAAAAGACAAAGCAACAGAGAAAAGGGTAAACATGTAGCCTCTGACTGAAGCCTCTGACTCATGATGCCCTTCCCCAGTCCTGGAGGAGAAAGGAGGCATGAAGGAAATGCAGGAAGCTCCCACAATCCACCTGTGACATTGACCGCCATGCACTTCTGTGAGCTTTTTCTCTTCAGTCTCACTATGACACCCCTGTGGCCCAGGCCAGTCAGGAACTATCCTGCCTCAGCTGGAGCCAGGTATCAGCTGTCAGCCATCCCAGCAGCTTCACCCCCATGAAGATCAGCTGTCACTCACATCTATCACAGAGCCAGATCTCTGAATCCAGTCCTGTTTCTGTGTACCACATATTAATTTCATACAATGGGTTTCATTATGACGTTTTCATACATGTGTGTGTTTTGATTTATGTACACACACACTCCTTTCTTATCACCCTTCCTAAATAGTCCCCCTTCTTTCATACTTTATTATTATTATTATTATCATTATTATTATTTTAGTGACCAGTGATCATCTGTCTGCCTATCCACCCATTTATTCATCTACCTATTCACCTATCACTTATATATCTATCCACCCACTTAACCATATGCCCACTCACTCACCCATCTACCTGTCCATCCACATATTATTAGGGTTGCTACAGGAGCATGGGTAACTTATAAGCAATTGTATGTCACTGAGAAAACAGCCTCCTCTTTCTCTGTTGATATGGGGTTTCACTCTGTACCCCAGGAAGTCTCAAGCTCAAAGAATCCCTCATCTTCCATCTCCTTCCAGAGTGCTAGGGTCACGATCTTCAGTAGCCCAGGCTGGTGTTGAACTTGCCACTAGACAAGTGTTCCATTGGAACTTCCAGCTCACTCTCTGGAAAGCCCCGTGCCTCTCTCTCTCTCTCTCTCTCTCTCTCTCTCTCTCTCTCTCTCTCTCCAAACCCCGCCCAGAGGCTCTGAACAAAGGAAAACACCTAAACTCCCAGACCAAATCCTTGGCTGCTCCTGCAGCTTCCTTCCCTGAAGTTACTGCTCAAGTCCCCTGCCTAAAGTGCTCAGTTTTCAACCATACCTGGGGCACAAACCCAGCTTGAGGCAAACATGTCATGACCCCTCCCCCACCCCTCCCTGCCGTTGTGGGCTTCTCTGACCTCAATCTCTGGGACTGGAGAATCTGTTCGGGAGTTACTTTGCTCAAATGAACCTGTTGTTATACTTTTTCCATTTGATCTGGTTTACTGTGCTAAAAAACCTATTATGGGGGCAGAAAACCTATTAACAAAGATGACCTTAAACTTCTATTTTTGTTGTTATTGTTGTTGTATGTTTTGTTGGGGTGGGGGGGGCAAGGTTTCTCTGTGTAGCCCTGGCTGCCCTGGAACCAGACTGGCCTTGAACTCGCCTGCCTCTGCCTTCTGAGTACTGGGATTATAAACCTGTACGACCACAGCCTGGGCTTCACCTTGAATTTCTGATTCTCCTGCTTTGACATTTTGAGTGCTGGGATGACAGATGTGTACTCCCTAGGCTTGGCTCCAAGTTCTTTTTTGGTTATGAACTAACCCACACCAGAGGGAAAATGACAATCTACTTGAAAATTCGTCACGTCTCAAAGGGTTGAGTGCTGCCTACACACACTTACTCAGGATAGAACCTGGGGCCTTAAGCATGCTGGGCAAGTGCTCCACCCACCCAGGATTGTTTTTCTGTCTGCTTAGTGGGAACAGAATCTACTTTCTGCATCTCCACCACTAAGCAGTCAGTATCCTGATGCTCAAACCATGGCGTGATGGGATTGACTTGGTTGAAGCTGCCAAATGTAAATTTTAACTAAATCTGTCACTCTATGTACCAAAATATATACTATATACCTTTATATATACTGTCTATATAAAGACAGAGTCAGTTGTTGGGACAGAAACCTGCTAGATCAGAGAATCTGAGAAGCAAACAGCTGACCTTCCTTTTTGGCGAGAGACCCAGCAGGAGAACACACTGAGTCTGTCTACTCATTACAAACCAAAAACACCGAGGATTTTTAAGCCGCCCCCTCCCATTCCTTTCTGTGTGTCTCTCTATCCATATTCCTGGGTCCTCCATATTCCCTAGGGCTAACTCTTGTGAACTTTGCCCCCTGATCCAAGGTTAATTTTATCAACACTGTCTCAGAATTTCACAGTGCAATCACGTAACTCACAAGAGGGGGTACATTCCTCAGCCGTCTCAGCTTCATTTTTTGATGTTTCTAGGATTTTTTTTCTCTCTGTGGAGCTTTAGTGATGAATGGAAAAGGCATTTATTACAGGGAGCTTCCATGTTCATAGTTAGACGGGACATCTCCACACTTGAGTGTGCGATGCACACACACATGCACACACACACACACACCCTGGGTTATAGCAAAATGCTTCTGGCACTGCCAAATGTCACCTAGTGAAAGAGAATCTTCCACCTGTTTTACATTCTCGAGTCTCTGCTCCTCTCATTTGGTCTCATGATTTTCTTGGGGCATTGTCTCGGTTTCTTTTCCTGAGATCAAATGGACTAACAAAAGCAGTTTAAGGAAGGAAAGGCTTATTTCAGTTTAGAGTTCAAGATACAGTCTGCCATGGCAGAGAAGGTAAGACAGGGGAGCCTGAAGAAGCTGGCCACATTACAAGCGAAGTCAAGGGGCGGGGACTAGATCCATGCCCACTGGAGCTCAGCCTGCTTTCTGCATCCTGCATAGTCCAGGATCCCCTTCCTAGAGAACGGTCCAATTAAGATGTCTTCCCACATCAGTCAACACAATCAAGGTAACCACCCCAGGCATGCTCAGAAGTTGCCTGGGTGATTCTAGATCCTGTCACACTGTCAACACTAACGAGTGAAGGAATCTATTTCTATTCACTCCTCATAAAGAGGTCAATGACAAATCAGAGTTCAGCTTGGCAAGCCAGTTAGTTGGCTGAGATTTGTTGCAGGAGCCCTGAAGCCTTGTGGCTGCATCACTGGAAAGCCCCCAGCACAGACAGTGAACCCTGAGTGCTGCATAGACCAACCCTCCTAAGGCTTCTAGCCCGACCACTGGACACATGGAATTCCTCATGCTGTGGAGACACCAAACTATGAAACTATTTTTGTTGATACTTCATAATTGTAATTTTGCTGCTTTTATGAATCATAATGCAAATGCCTATGTTTTCTGATAGTCTTGGGTGACCCCTGTGAAAGGGTCATTGAACCCCTAAACGGTCGAGACCCAGAGGTTGAGAAGCGATGTCATCGACCCTTTAGTCTTCCACCTCCTCCAGAGCCCTCCCAAGCTACATACATCTGAGGCAGAATGCCAAGGAGGTAAGTCATTGGGTGACAGCGGCTGGACTCTCCCCACCCTCCTCCTATAAGGGAGCAAAGGAAAGTTGGAGTTTGGTGAGAGTCTCTCAGGGGTGATCCCTGCTCTGTTCTGATGTCAATGCAGGAGCAGCCCTGTAGATTCTGAAAGAACAGTCCTCCATAACATACATACTCCCTGAGAGCTCATAGAGAAGGCGCCTTTAGGTCAGGTTGTGAGGAAGAAGGGCCCACTCCATCCCTGAAGAGAAAGAGGAGAACATGTGGGAAAAAGCCAGAATATAATTATTCACTGCTCTCAATGTTTTCAGCATTTTGAAGAGACTGTTCTACAGCACGCTCTTCCCATGTGTGTATGCAAACACACACACACACACACACACACACACACACACACACACACGTTTTTATTTCTGGAAGTGGAACAGACATTTTACTAAGAGGAGCATTGATTAAGAGGCCCTCCCTCAGGCCCTCCCTCAGTTGTCTCTTGGACTCAGGAGAAACGCCAAATTCCAGAAGCCACTGCATTTTGTTTACAGCTGCTTCAAAGGTGTTAATGGTGTCTGTCACCCTGCCTGGCAGTAAGGCCCTCAGCTCTACCAACAACACAGATTGGCACCAGGCTCTCTTCCTACCCCCTTTTCTCTACACCCCACCCAACTTCCTTGAATGACTGACAGAGCTTGCGTGGGGTCAACACAACCCATTTCTTCCATAGCAACTAGAATAATCAGCTTAGATGCTAAAGTCAGGGCTAGAGTATAGCGCCAGTGTACAGTGGTGGATACCAGCATAGGGCCTGGGCTTGATCCTTAGGACCAATAAATAAGTGCAAGCCAAGCTTGAACCTGCTTTAGGCTGAGCTCCATGGTACAGGCCCCCTCACCCCAGCCACTCTAGATTGGGCTCCATGGACCAGGTCCATCATCACCCCAGCCATTCTGGATTGGGCTCCATGGATCAGGTCCATCACCCAGCCACTCTGGATTGGGCTCCATGGACCAGGTTCATCACCCCATCCACTCTGGATTGGGCTCCATGGATCAGGTCCATCACCCAGCCACTCTGGATTGAGCTCCATGGACCAGGTTCATCACCCCATCCACTCTGGATTGGGCTCCATGGACCAGGTCCATCACCCATCCACTCTAGATTGGGCTCCATGGACCAGGTCCATCATCACCCCATCCACTCTGGATTGGGCTCCATGGACCAGGTCCATCATCACCCCATCCACTCTGGATTGGGCTCCATGGACCAGGT
>PVIH01009624.1:37467-66213 GCA_004025045.1 Sigmodon hispidus | reverse complement strand
GGATTGGGCTCCATGGACCAGGTCCATCATCACCCCATCCACTCTGGATTGGGCTCCATGGTATAGACCCCAGCCATTTTGGAGGCTGAAGCAGGAAGAACAAAATTTCAAGTCCTACCTGCACTTCAGAAATAGCCTGGGTAACTTAGTGTGATCTTTTGTATTAAAAAAAAAAAAAAAAAAGATGCTAGGCCATGGTAATACATTTCTTTAATCCCAGCACTTGGGAGGCAGAGTCAGGTGAATCTCTGTGAGTTCAAGGCCAGCCTGATCTACAAAGTGAGTTCAGAACAGTCAGGGCTACCTAAAACCCTGTCTTGAGAGAACTAAAATAATAATAATAATAGATGGCTGTGGCTATAGCTTAGTGGTAAAAATGCTTGCCTGGCATGTATAAGGCCTGGGACCATTAAAACAAGACAACAACAAACCCTGCTCTACTTAAAGCCAAACTGTAGATGAAATAAGATTCAAGCCCTCTCCAGGCAGGGTCAGAGTCCCACAAGGGGGTGTACTCCCATTGAGTCTCTCTGTAGCGTCTGCCTTTCCTGAGAGGCTCCTGGCTTTTGCGCCTGGCTACTCTTGTCATTTAGGGCTTAGAGTGATGCCTCTTCTTTCCAGACGTCCACCCTACCCACACCCACAGAGCCCTGCCAGGTACTTCCCTGTTCTTTAGGTCTTGAGCTCCCCACTCTAAGCCATGGACTCTCAACAGCTCTGTCTTTCTTAGATGGCTCTCCGCTGCTTAGTGTCCCGCCTAAAAGACTGATGACTTCAAATGACAATTAATGCAAAACAATCAAGACCTGCTTGGGAGGTGCAAAGATCTGGAGCCCCATCAGGGTCCTACAGCCAACCAGCATCTTCTGACAGAGTCTGCTCTTCAGCTCCTAACCCTTCTGCCTTTACCACCAAGTGCTGTTACCACACCCAGTTTATTCCAACCTGGGGATGGAACCCAGGGTTCCCTGCAAGCTGGACAAGCACACCCAGACCCTATAACCTGGTCTGGCTTCCAACCACATCCCTGTAGGGCTGAGGAAGGGATGCTGCTCTGAGAGCTGGAGGTAACTACTGAGAGATGCCAGCAGCCCTGTCAGAACACAGCAAAGTCAGGTGGACAGGGTGTAGCATCTGGACCCAAACAGCCAGCTCCCAGCCTAGAGGCCAGACTGAGGTTTCTCCAGTTACAGAAGGCACAGTAGCTGTCCTGCCAGACAGACACTTAACTCTTCAGCCAGGGAGAAATCAACAGTCTTTTCACCTGCTATGTATTGAGCCTGGAGCAGGCAAGCTGCCAGCAGGAGACAGGTAATGTTTGCCCTCTTGTAAGGGCCCCAATTTTTAAAAGGGATGAGGCAACAGGCTCAGGTGGGTGAAGAGACTTGCCTAAAGCCACATAGTCAGATCTGCCTGTTGGGGACAGAGCTACCTGCCTGAGCAATATCAACTATAAGTCCAAGATGAGAAGCTGTCTATACAGTCCTGGCTTTGGAATGGGGATGACTCAGTAGCTTGCTTTCCACATTCAAAATTCACTTACTGGACAAGGGTATCTTAGCTCTGAAGAATGCTTTAATAGTTTGCTCAAGCCCTGGGTTCAAGGACTGTTGGTACACCCCTGTCTTCAGGAGTTCAAGGTCAGCCTAAGTGAAACCTCGTAACTCCAGTGATCCTTTACCAACTCCCCAGAAAAGGCTGCAGGCCACAGCCAGCAAGTTCAGCCTGGTGCGGGCTGTGGGCCAGACCATGGAAAGCACAGCACTGATAACGAGAAATGCTAAGAGAACACAGCCAAACCTGTGTTCTCAGTGGGGAGCATGACTTTGCACTACTCATGGACTGCTTGAGGCTGGGGTGACTGATTTGTAGAGCCATCAAAGCCATCCATTTTCTCTTTCCAGTTACCCGCCATCTCACCATTGTGTTTTGTATTGACACAGGTTCTCACTATGACACCTCAAACTCACAGAGATCCATCTGCCTCAGGCTCCCGAGTGCTGGGATTGTAGGAGTGCTATGCCACTACATATGTTCTTTGTTTTTATTTTTGAGACATGGTTTCTCTGTGTAGCTTTGGAGCCTGTCTTGGTGGTATGGCTTATTTTAATTTAGCTTTGTTTGGTTTTTTTGCTTTGCTCTGTGAAAAGGTCTTGGTATGTAGCCCAGGCTGTCCTAGAACTCACTAGGAAACCCAGGCTGTCTCTAAAATCGGGGTGACACTCTTGTCTTTGCCTCTGGAGCCCTGAAATTATAGGCATGTGCCGTCTACTTGATGTGGTTTGGTTTGGGTTTTTTTGAGACAGGGGTTCTCTGTGTATCCCTGGCTGTCCCCAAATTCGATCTGTAGACCAGATTGGTCTCCAAGTCACAGAGGTCTGCTTGCCTCTGCCTCCTGAGAGTGGGATTAAAATTGAGTGCCACTCCCTCTGCGCTTGTCTGGATTTTTTAGGTTTAGAGACGGGTTTCCCTACTTATCCCTGACCAGCCCATTACTTGCTATGAAGACCAGATTGACCTTGAATTCATGGAAATCTACCCATCTCTGACTCCTGACTTCTGGGATTAAAGGTGTGGCCACCAGCCCCCACTTCCCCATCCCCGCCCAACTCTGTAAAATAAATGTAAAAACGTGGTGTTTTGTTTTGTTTTTTGAGATAAGATATTACTGTTTTACAGGCTGCTTTATAATTTCTGGCTCAAGTAATCCTCCTGAGTATCAGCCTCCCTAGCAGCTTGCACTGCAGGTACAGGCCTCTTGGCTTGCTTAGTTTTAACATTTTTTCCTTGTGTGTGCATGTGTGCTTTCATGCATGTGGTCTGCCTGTGCATACATAATAGGCATGTGTGTGAAGGTCTGAGGTTGATGTTCCTGCTTTTCCTCCATTGCTCTCCATCTTGAATCAGGGTGTCTCAATTGATCCCTGAGATTCGGCTATCCTTTCTAGACAGATTATCCCAGGGACCCAATCTTGTTTGTTTTTTCGAGACAGGGTTTCTCTATGAAGTCCTGCCTGTTTTGGAACTCACTCTGTAGGCCAGACTAGCCTTGAACTCTGTCTCTGCCTCCAGGTGTGCACTACCAGACAGGGTTTTTCTGTGCACCTTTCTGGCTATTATTCATCTTTGAGCATTAGAATTTCAGTCAGTTTGTCTGTCATTCAGTCTATCAGTCAGTCAGGTACCATAGGAGCTGGGATTTGAGTGGAAATCTTCCCCAGTCCTTAGCTCATGTATCTTTTTAAAGTTATGATTTTTCAATTTTCCGTGCATTAGTGTTTTGCCTGAATGAATATCTGTATATTGTGCCACACGCTTGCCTGGTACCCCAGGTGTGTGGTATGTGGGGAGAGGGGCATATAAGTCAAAGGTCAACACTGGGGGGGGCTGGTTCTCTTCTTCAACCCTGGTTTTCAGGGATTGATTTTATTTAGGTTGTTCTTCACAGCAAGCATTTTTTACCTTCTGAACTATCCCGCCCACCCAGTTTTTACATTATTTAATGGTTGAAAAAACACTGAAGCAAGAATGTTTTCAGACAGCTGAAAATTATGTGAAATTAAAGTTCTCCTTTGTGAATCGACCTTGTTAGCACACAGCTACACCTGCAGTCATAGGAGATCTCAGGAGACCCCCCCCACCCCCGCCCCAGTTAGAACCAGCTCACCCAGCTCAGCCACAGGCTAGCAGGCATCGGTACCACAGGCACCCTCTCAGAACGACAGAAAGGCAGAAGAGCTGGCTCAGCTCTGGGCCACATCAGTGAAGATGGCAGGAAGTAGCATCTCTCCTGAAGGAGAGACAATGGGAGGAAGAGGGGTCTCCAAGGCAACTACAGCAGGTTCAAAAGTCCTGAGACAGAATGAACGAGGGTAGCACACAAGTTCTATTTAGTATCATAATAAAACTTGGAGTCAGATATTGGGGAAAAGCTGAAATATCAGAGAGACAGGGAACAAACCACAGCCATTTCTCACCCAGCCAACTCTTCAGGCTGAACCGGGTACCTCCTATTCCATGAGTCCTCAGACTGACTGGGGCAACTGACAAGTCAACTGCCTTCTGCATTTTCTTTCTTTTTTTTTTTTTTTTTAACTTTATTTATTTATTTATTTATTTGCCTTGGTGTTTGCCTGGAACTGGAACTACAGACAGTTGTTAGCTACCATGTGGGTGCTGGGAATCGAACCCGGGTCCTCTGGAAGAGCAGACGGTGCTCTTAACCGCTGAGCCATCTCTCCAGCCCGCCTTCTGCATTTTCTGTCTTTCCCTGCCCAGCTATTTTAATTCCTAGATCAACTTTCCTAAAGCTAGGATTAAAGGTATGTGTCACTTGGCTCTGTTTGTCCTTGAACTCAGATCTCTACCTCCCAGAGTGATGGAATTAAAGGTGTGGGTTACCCCTCCCTAACCTTCACGTATGGCTCTGTCATCTGATATTCCAGACTATTTTTATTAAATATATAATCTAGGGTCCAGCCTAGGCCAGGAGTAAGGCTGACAGGGAGTAAGTACAAAGTGTTATCAGTCAGTCTGAGCTAGAGTGAGACCAGACACTAAGGAAATAGTGCATGACAAGGTGTGGTCCCGTTATAGCCCTGTCACTTGGGCTACCTGATGGAGAAAAGCCCACAGTGGGACAGAGGGTCCTCAGGATACCTGACATGAACAAACGGTGACTGTCAGTGGAGAAAAGGCAGCCAGCCCTGGAGACTGCAGGACCCTGGGCAAATGGGAAAGTTGAGGTAACCAGCATCCCAGTTCCATTTTATCATTTTGCAAAACTAATTGTGTGTGTGTGTGTGTGTGTGTGTGAGAGAGAGAGAGAGAGAGAGAGAGAGAGAGAGAGAGAGAGAGAGAGAAAGAGGAAAAGATTTTCAAGGTAAACATTACTGTACTTGTGTATGCCTTCAAAAGTTCCTTTTAGGGCTGGAGAGATAGCTCAGCTCTTAAGAGCACTGACTGTTCTTCTGGAGGACCTGAGTTCGATTCCCAGCATCCACATGGCAGCTAACAACTGTCTGTAATTCCAAGATCTGACACCCTTACACAGTTATACATGCAGGCAAAACACCAATTCACATAAAAATAAAAATATATTTTAAAAAGTTTCTTCCTTCCTTCTGCTCACCTCCCTTCCCACCTCAGAAACAGGGTCTCCTTATAGCTCTGCATGTCCTGATTCACCTGCCTTGGCCTTCCAAGTGCTGGAATTAAAGGCATGTACCATTGTGCTGGCTAGACAAAGTCTTAGTAGCTCAGGTTGCCCCAGATTTACTCTGTATCTTTGGGTAACCTTGAACTTCTCCAGTCTCCACCTTCTGAGTGCAGGGATTATGAATATGCACCCTCATCCACACACCCAGTTTATGTGATTCTGGTAGAACCCAGGGCTTCAGTGTACTGGGTGGGCTGTCCACTAACCTCCTCTTTTGATTGATTTGCATCCCTCACCCTAGGATCAAAACCTGAGCCCATGAGGCAAAAGTGTGTGCTGTGAGCCACACCCCCAGCCTCAGTATCCCTCCCTCCTCTTTTTAAACTTTTTATTTACTTTAATAGATTATATCTTATTTTTATGTGTATGTGTTTTGCCTGCATGTATGTATATGTACTGTGTGTGTGTGTGTGTGTGTGTGTGTGTGTGTGCATGCACACGCATGCTGCCTGAGTAGGTCGAAAGAAGGCTTTGGATCTACTGAGACTGGAGTTACTAACAGGTGGTTGTGAGCAGCCATGTGGGTCCTGGGAATCAAACCCTGGTTCCCTACATGAACAGCCAATGTTCTTAACCATTTCTCCAGCTTCCTCTATTTCTTTTTGATTCTCTGAATAAACTATGTAATGCACCTAGACTTTGCTCTCAGTTACATTCAAGCAAGTGACAGACTTGAACCCAGGACAGGGTGTTCCATGATTTCCTTGAGAGATGATTCTGGTAGACCCTCACCTGTCTTGGTGTGGAGAACAGAAAAAATATAGAAAGAGACCGCGATGGCCGGCCAGATGCCCAGTGGGTAAAGGCATTTGCTGCCTGCTGTACCTAGGCTCCACATGGTGGAAAAGGCACCAAGTCCTACACTCCCCCTCCCCAAAACAATGGCTAGTGCATATGCACACACACAGAGAGACACAACGTACATACAACACACACATATACAACACATATATACATACATACACATACACACACAATAAATAAATAAATCTAATAAAAATCTAAAATAAGAGAAAAAAGGAAAGGCTGAGTCTCAGCACCCGGAATGATGTCAGAACCTTGGAGATAACAAGATGAAGCTAGGCTCTGGGAAACAGAAGAGGGATCAAAGGGTGCCAGGTTCCACCCCTTTTTCCTCACTCCCAGGCCAAGCTGCCACATGGACACAGTACAGGAGGATCCTCTGATGCCACCCAGCACGGAGGTGGAGGTATTGCCCAGAGACAGGCAGATGGAGATGTGTACATGACTGCTCTCAGCAGCTATCTTTGGAAAGACAACAAAACAAATAAGCCAAGTAAGTGTCACCTCAGACAGTAGACAGAGAGGATGGCAGATGCACACTGGCCAATAAATGGGAGCTTCAGACTATTGCTTGGAATAGGCAGCAGCCCAGAGAGATCACCTGTGCCTTGTGCTGAGAGAAAGAATTTGTGCTTAAAAAAAAAAAAAAACCCACTGCATGCACTTAGTTACAGAACATTCTAGAAAGTACAGTGGATCCAGATTGACCACAAGCTGGTAAGTGAGCAAGGGCAACCTGGTGGTGATATAACGCTCCAACCTCAAATTATCCTCTGGCCTCTATCACATGTTGTGGCCTGTCATCCCTTGTCCTTGGCCATGAAAAGGAACTAAAGACATTAAAAAAACAAAGACAACCAAGGTCTCATTATGTAACCCTAGCTGGCCTACAACTTACTATGTCTGATCTCAAACTCACAGAGATCCTCCTGTCTCTGAGTACTGGAAGTACAGTCATGAGGCACTATCTGTACCACTTTTCATTGCTTTGTAAGTAATGGATGAAGGCACACTCCACTGTAATCCATCTTAAGGTCTGAAACAACCCCATGTACAAATAAGGTCATATTTTGAGGTATTAGCGGTAGACTTGTGTGTGTTTCATGCACATGGGTGTGTAGGTGTATGAACCTGACATAAGCATGTATTTTCCTTTATTCCTGCTGTGGTAGTTTGGATGTAATTGGTCCCCACAATCTCATCGGGAGTGGCACTAATAGGAGGTGTTAGTTGAAGTAGGTGTGGCCTAGCTGGAGGGAATGTATCACTGTGGGAGCAGACTTGGGGGGATTCCTGTGTGCATGGTATCTCCCAGTGCAACAGCCCACTTCCTGCTGCCTTCTGATCAAGATGTAGCTAGCATCATATCTGTCTGCACAGCCATGTCCTGACATGATGATAATGGACTAAACGTCTGAAACTGTAAGCCTGCCACCCCAGGCTTATGTTTACCTTATAAGAGTTGCCAGGGTCATGGTGTCTTTTCACAGTAATAGAAACCCTAAGACATCTCCTGGGCCGGAGAGATGGCTCAGAGGTTAAGAGCACTGACTGTTCTTCCAGAGGACCTGAGTTCAATTCCCAGCATCCACATGGCAGCTAACAACTGTCTGTAATTCCAAGATCTGATACCCTTACGCAGTTATACATGCATGCAAAACACCAATTTACATAAAATAAAAAGACATCTCCTTACCTTATTGCCTTGAGATATGTTCTATCACTGAACCATAGAGTCACATTTCAGCTGGGCAGGTTGGCCTGAGAGCTCTTGGGATCTACCCATCATGTCATTCACACACTCAACCCCTCCCCAGAATCAAGGTCACGAACATGTATGACTGTTTTGCCTGCCTACATGTCTGAGCAATACATGCATGTTTTGTACCCTTTGGGGTCAAATCTCCTGGCACTGGAGTGGAAATGGTCGTGAGCCATCATGTGGGTGCTGAGACTGACTGTGTTCTCTGTGAGAGCACAGGTGTTTTAAAATACTGAGCTATCTCTCCAACTCCAAAGCCTTCTGTGTGGTTGCAGGGCATTCAGACTAGGTCCTCATGCTGTATATATAGCAAGTGCCCTTACCCTCTGAGCCAATACATCTTTCCTTTTTGTGTGTATGTGATGTGTTGTAACATGCAGTAGAGGGCAGAGAACAACCTCCAAGGTCATCCTAGTAATTCTGCCCACTTCCTTTGGACACTCACTCATTTCTCATTGGCTTAAAGACTGACCAGGTAGGTCCCAATGGCTAGCCACTGGGACCCAGGGATCTTCCCACCATCATTCCCCCCCATCCCCCAATGCAAGTACAGAGTACACCCTGTCTGGCTTTTTAAATGTGGGTTCCGAGGACCTAATTCAGGTTTCCTGGCTTTCCAGGCAAGCACTGTAAGACTGAACTGTCTCCCTGGACTCAACTCCAACATTTCTTTTGGGGAACATAAATAAACCAAGAAGTCCCAATGGCTTTAGAGCCAATGAGGGCTAGATACTATGACTTCTTTTCAACTTTTGTCCCTTGTGAGGGTCATTTGTAAAACCTCTCCTTAAAAATTGCTGACAATTCCCAAATAATACACATCTTAAACACACATGTACCATCCTAAAATAGCTTTGACCTTGAAAACCTTAACAAAGCTATCTCTTGAATAGGTCTCTGGAATCAGGCCTTTGAACTTCAGTTTCCAGCCTTTCTCTATCTATTTCACCATGGAGATGAGATGTTATCCAAAAGAAGCCAGGAAATTACTTGCAACATTGTGCCAAAACAATGAGAGATGCATGAAATACCGA
This sequence comes from Sigmodon hispidus, assembly GCA_004025045.1. NCBI lineage: Eukaryota > Metazoa > Chordata > Mammalia > Rodentia > Cricetidae > Sigmodon > Sigmodon hispidus. The sequence goes on along the minus strand of PVIH01009624.1, from coordinate 57,395 downwards.
TTCTAAAGTAAGTCATTTAAAAAATCACAAGGTCAAGTTCATCTCCATAGATCATGTTCCCTGTTACCAGCAAAGACAGTCAAGGTGTGATTTGCTTCTTGGCATCAGAATGGACATTAGGCAAGATGCCAACTTGGGTATGCAGAGCCAGGAAAGGGTCAGGTTTTGATGGCACCCTGTGTCTCCATCCTTCCTGGGGGAGAGCAACCTGTAGGCCTCAGGAGGCAAATAAGGGCTGTGGATGGGAAGAGAAGCCCAAGGAACATAAAGTCTGACAGAGAAAAGTCAATGATATATTGTTCAAGAGAAACATCTAGTCTTTAAGGCACATTTGTAAGTCAAAGCCCTGCATTGTAGAAAACAGAAGGTCTTCCTTCATCTCCAACCCCAGCTCAGCTGGCTAAAGGTGACCTTGCAAAGGGCCACTGCCAATAGGACCCACAGAGTCCCAATACCTGCCTAATATAAGGGCTGTCATCTGCCAAATATGTTTCAAGGAACCACACACTCATCCCCTATATGATGGACAGACAACAGCCACTTCAAAGTTATTCCCATACACATAAAGGCAGGCAGATTTAACTGCCACTTTGGGGCACTGATCTACCCACCTGCAGAAAGGGAAGGCTGGAGCAATTCTGAGGTCGGTCATCAGAAGGCATTGTGGCCTCTTTAGGAACATACTCTAGCCAGTTTTCCCGGGGAAGCAGGCAGTGGGCTCCGGAGCCCCAGGCTGTGCCCAGCACTCAGAGAAGTCTCTTTGTTTCTCACCCGTCTGTGACTCTACCTTGTTTCGCTTTGGTTTTTAACGTTCAGATCCAGGAAGTTGAGGTCTCAGAGCTCAGCCTCACATCAGGCCCCCCCAAAAAAGAAAAGAATGCCCGCCATTGTTATGGAATCATCTCAAATGAGAAACAGTCGCCTTGTCTCATGCCTAAACCACGGCTCGAATCATATGCACATGGAAGAGAAGACAAGCGTGAACAGCTATGAGAAACACTCCTCCCGGCCTCCCAGAGAACCCACAGGTGTGTGTGTGCAGGATAAGGGGGCACCTTGTAGGTGCCAGCTACCCGAATGACAGCCCAAGAGAAGTATTTTCCTGCCAAGACTTCTCTTATGGGCATGGAATTCTGGGCAGCATGTGCTTTCTCACACACTGGGTTTCCTTCAGCAAGCTAGGACAAAGGAGCCTGTGAGTACTTTTCCCAGAGGGCAGCGACAACATGTGCCTTAAAAAAAGGGAAGTTCATAGTTAGGCATGGTGGTGCATGCCTATAATTCCAGCACCCCACTCGCACCCCCCCCCCCAGAAGGTAGAGACAGGAGGATTGTTGAGTATGCTAGCCTGAGCTCCATAGTGTATTTCAGGCCACTCATAGGGAAATCTTGTTTCAAAACACTAAAGACCTGCCAGGGAGATGGCTCAGTGTTTACTGTGCAGTGCAAGCTCCTCACTTTGGATTCCCAGTACCCATTTTAAAAAAAAGCCAGGCATGGAGGGAGCACTGGAGAGATGCTTCAGTGGTTCAGAGTACTTGCTGCTCTTGCAGGGGACCTGGGCTGTTCCCTCCACCAACATCCAGTGGCCCACAACCACCTGTAACTCCAGTTACATATAGGCACATACATACAGTACACATATATGCAACCACTCCCACAGACACAGAAAGTAAAAATTATAAATACATTTCTTTTTTTAAAAAAAAAAAAAAAAAAAAAACTTTATTTATTTATTTGCCTTGGTGTTTGCCTGGAACTAGAACTACAGACAGTTGTTAGCTGCCATGTGGGTGCTGGGAATCGAATCCGGGTCCTCTGGAAGAGCAGACGGTGCTCTTAACCGCTGAGCCATCTCTCCAGCCCCTATAAATACATTTCTTAAGAAAAAAAAAAAAAAAACTAGGTTCAGTTACACACATCTAGAGTGTCCACACTGGTAAGGAAGACAGGTTAGCTGGAGCTCTCTGGCCAGCAGCCTAGCTGAATCAGTGGACTGTTGGTTCTGTGTCTGATGCCATCTCAAAAATTAAGGTGGAGAGCCATAGAGGAAGACACCTGACGTAACCTCCACAAGCATGCACACACATGCAGACACAGACCAGACACAAAGAAATAAAGGCAGCAGTGTGTGTGTGTGTGTGTGTGTGTGTGATAGCAAACAGCCAGAGAGCAGAGCAGAAAGCAGGAGATGCTCACTTAGGTGAAACTTAGAAAAGAAAAAAAAATCCCACCTTGATCAGGCTCAAAGTCTTGAACCTGATGCCCAAACCATGGCCCCTTATTCTATTAGTTTATCGGTTCCCTGTCCTTTGCAGGAATCTGGTTCTGCTTCACAGGGTACTAGCCCAGAAGCTTTGGACACCAGATTTCCAAATGCAGATTTGGACACTGCATTTCTAGGGGTATCCATAAGATGTAGGCACCCATCCACGCATGAGAGCCTAGCTGCCCCTCTCTTTGGCTGTTCAACTTTTAGGGAGCTCCCAGCAGGCTGCCTGGGAACACAGCATCTAAAATCCACCCTCTGCTCCCAAAGCAGGTTTGCCAATAAGAAACTCATCTTATTCTTTCACAGCCCGTTGCCCCATGACTTCCTTTTTACACCTAGTATCTTAAGTCTTGATTGAGAAATAACTGCCAACCTAAGACCTCTTTTCTCTGCTTGAAAGCAGAGCCAATTGTGAACTTGACATATCAACCAGATAAATCCAACTTAATGGGATGTGCTGGGACCAACGACCAGCTGCCAAGAGCAAATATGGGGTTGGCAATGCTTAAATTACTTAAGAACATCCCATGCCAATGTGAAGTCAGGGCTGGCTGTGTACTGGAGAGGGAATTAAAAATTCAGGATTACAAGAACGGCGGCGCTGAAGCCATGACTTTATCCAAAGTGGGAAATCCTCCTGCCCCCACTTCCCTTTGAAGCTCAGCCATGCACGCCAAACTATTAACCTCTCAGTTCCTGCAGGCTATGCCAGGCCACTTGAGCCAGAAACCAAGTACAGGCAGTGTGCATCCATGGTCCAACCGCCCAAACACATGGGTCCCTGGTCTCCTGTACTAACTCTAACTCACCAGCCAAAATGAGGAAACCCTGAGCAGACAGCCTTCACTGTCTTGATAATGGAGAATTCCCTTTCCATTGAACACACTGCTGTCCCAAATCACCACCACTCTTGCTTTGACTGAGGTCATTTTCTCACCTTAAATCCTGCCCAAGGAACACCAGTGAAGAACTCATCATGCCCATTCAAACAGGAATGGTGAAAGACATATTCGATGATAACAAATGCTTCTCAAAACTGTTGCCCTAGGCTTGGGGTGCCACAGATCAGCAGAGTGCATGCGGAGCACACTGGAGACAGACGCATCGCAAAAACAAAAACACAACTACCTCTCACTGCCAAACTGTCCCGCCCTGTACCCCCAGCTGCTGGTACTCAGGTAATGAGGGGCAAGATGGGAAAAAGAAAGATATGGGGCAGCTGAGTAGCAGCCTTATTAGGGAGAGGAAAAAAAGCTCCAAGATCTTTCTACTGCACCCAAGACTTCTTTTACTTCTCTATAGAATTAACTAAGCCACATTCAAGCCTCAAGTTAGCCCTGATTAAGCCTACTCATCCTAGGAGCCAGAAAAAAAAAGGGCCAGAACCAGAGTTTCACAGGTTCTATCGAGAATATTTTTATTATACAGGTATCATACACACAATTATTTAGGGAGTACTTACAGGCACAGAAGTTCAATTCCAATCCACACTTCACCCACACAAACTATATTCTACTCTTCTGGTTCAGCCCGAAGGAGCAAGATGTATGTGGTTTTCTAAACAGCTCCAATTAAATAGTGCCTGACCAGTCCTGTATCAGCTTCAATCTCAATACCCTGTGTGCATACGCATAAAATCTAGAGGTGCTATTTACCCATCACCATCAAAAGTTATTATTAAAATTGAATCCCATTTTTCAAAAAGTCATAAGAAGTATTTACAGATCCCATTAAATTATGCATAAATAAAATCTGTACACTCAACAGTTTCTCAACACAGAGCCTCCTTGGGGATTTCGGGGTAACAGGCGCTGCTGTGTGCCTACCCTTTTCAAGTTTACATGGAAAAAAAAAATCAAGATATGAAATAAATATGCAAATAAAGCTTCTATACCTTAAAAGGACAGGCCATTTAAAAAATTCTACTATCCGAAGAACTTAAAACTTTCAACATTTCTTTTTTTCAAGAAAAAGGAAAATGTAACAGTCAGCAGGCTTTGCTTTTTAAATTCTTTAGAACCAGGAGACCCTCCCCCACCTTTTGAACATGGGGCTGGAAGCCTGTCACAGACCACTGTGAACAGCTGCTAAGAACCTTCGACCTTTGCCTCCTACCAGAAGGTGTGATCACTGAAGGAATGGGGAAAGCTAGATAAATACTAACTTTTTAGATAAATATTTTAGTAGACATTAAAGGCAGACATTATCTTAACACTGAACAAAAAAATAAGTTATGATTGATCCCTTTATCTCCCATCCATCTGCCAAGTCAGCAGCTCCGTGTGGGGTTTCTCGTTAGCCTCGGGGAGGGGGGTTCAGTTCACAAAGGGATTCTAAAACTCATAGCACCTTTCAGAGAGGGAGTGGATTTCCAAAAAATAAATGTTTAATGAATAAAAGAACCAAACCAAATTGCTTCAGGATAGTATGTCCAGGGTTAAACAGAAACATCACAAAAAGCAGATCCAGGGTGAGGTGGATGGCAACTGCTTGCCCCAGGCTGGTGTCCCAGGTTTCCCCAGTGGTGGGGGCTTCAATCCTTTCCCATCACACTCAGGCCTCTGTGCACCACACTATTTCCGGTGCTTTTCTATTTTCTCCATTGTCTTGTTGGACTCAGCAGGACTCTGGTCTCCAGGGTTCATACAGGACTTGTCGATGGTGATCAAAGCCTCCTTGATATAATTCTGTACTGCAGATACTGCAGCGCAGATGGCCTGGCTGCCAAAGCCGTGAGTTATCAGACTGAAATGGGACAAGCAGTTTTGTATGTTCGTCTCCAAGACCGGGGTGGGCCTGTTGTTCCCGTTGGGTGTTCGGTCTTGATGGAGAAGGTCTGTGAATTCTTTGCACACTTGCCTGTGAAGATATTCAGTTGGTAAATTATACCTACCTCTTGACAGAAGGCATCCCACACACACATACACTATTAGAATAAACTTGAAAAAATGTATTTACGTACTTACTATTTATTTAGTGTTTGTGATTTTGTTTTGTTTTTTAAAACAGGATTTTTTTGTAAAGCAGTCCTGGCTGTCCTGATGTTTTTGAGATATCTCAAAATGCAGAGGGCCCACCAAGGAGCCAAGAACAACCTTGAATTTATATTTTTCCTGTGTCTACCTCTCCAGCACTTAGACAACAAAAATTCACCTCAATTCTTGGTTTATGCAATGCTGGAGGATCAAACGTGGGTTTCGCATACATACTAGTCCCCAAGATATCTCATTTAATCTTTGCTACCCTGATAAGTGGATTAGTCCAGTCACACGGCCAAGGTCAAGTAGCCAAGGCTAGCTTTGCAACTCACTTTGTAGCTGAGGATAACCTTGAACTGTTTTTCTCTTCTTGCTTCCACTCCCCAAATGCTGGCATTACAGGCATTTACAGCCAGCTCTGTTTTTATATGGTGCTGAGAATGGCCTAGCTTCATGCATGCCTTACTGAGCTACACAAATTCCTGAATATATGCAAATGTGATAAGGAAGGTGTTGTGAGTTCTGTGAGCTGAATCAGCAGCCTCCATGCCACCTGGGATGGAGCAATTACCCATGGTTCCCCCTTATACACCACTAGCGCTTGCCATTTCCTGAAGCAGAATTCTGGTTGAACCCGGAGTCTGTACAAGCCATATACTCACTGTGCTGCCAGCAGCATATTCTTCCTCGTAGCCATGTCATTTCGTCCCCCAAGATGCGGTCTGGTTAAATAGTCAGCCACTGGTTTACTGGGAAACTCAGCCTCACAGACATAGGCAAAGTCCCGTGCCAAGTGGACAGCCTCACCTGTAAGAACAGCAATTCCCAAGAGGTTTAGGGTTGAGAATGGCTGTGGTCAGGAAACTTTGTCTTCTAAAGTGAAACCATGTACAGCAAGAGAACTGAGCTCACTTTTCTGTTATTCTTGGGGTGGGGAGAGACAGACAGGGTTTCTCTGTATAATCAAACATCCTGGCTGGCCTAGAACTCAGAGATCCACCTGCCTCTGCCTCGAAAGTGCTGGGATTAAAGGTGTATGTATTAAAGGCACGACCACTGCCGAACCTCTTCATTATTCTTAATTACAGTGTAAGTATGTGCATGCTACTGCTCGGGTGTGAAGTCAGTCAACTTTTCGGAGTTGGTTCTCTTGTTTTGAGGCAGGATCTTCTAATGTCCATCACCTGTCACACTGTGCTCAGCTAGGGAGTCCTCCTTTCAGGATTGGGTCTAACTCTATAGGCCTGCCTCTCCTGTAACTTGCTATGTAGACCAGGCTGGCCTTGAATTCAAGAAATGTGGTCCCCAGTGCTGGGAAGGTATATGCCACCATGCCTTAAAAGAAAAAAAAAATAAATCTAGAAAGGTAAAGGCAGAAAAGAGGCTCAGGAATTCAAGTTCATTCTAGCCTATACAGCTAAGACACTGGATATCCAGTCTCAAGACAATTTTAAAAAAAAGGAAGATGCCAACATATGAATAAGCTTGCAAAAGGCTGTGCTCTAAGAGCCTAAAGTTCAAGGCCATCCTGGGCAGAGATAAGACTGAGGTCCCAGGTTTAACCAGCTATAAATCGACAGTGGAGAGTGGGGGCTTCCCAACTGAAAACACAGCCTCATTCCAGCCCAAGAGTAAGGAGGAGAAAAAAAATTATCCTTTCTTAGGCCTGAGGTAAGTAGGCATCCAGATGCCACCGCTGAACACTCTTATTTAAAATTCTCCATGTGTCTAGTAAGGAAGCCTGGCAAAGGTTCATTAGAACCCCCACCCCATTCTCCATGAAGACAGATGTTCTCAGGCCTTTGCTCACCCTGACCTCCAAGGGTACAGTGAAAAGGCACTGGGGGAGGGGCTCTGCCAAGTTCCTTTTCAGCAGCGTAGTCACACCATGAGGCAAGGGAAATAAAGTGTTCAAAGGCAGCTCTGCTCTGGAGAGATCCCTTCTTTTTTTTAAATATGTATTTTAGGTGAACTGGTGTTTTGCCTGAATGTAAAAGTACTAGATCTTAGAATTATAGACAGTTATTAGCTGCCATGTGGATGCTGGGGATCAAACTCAGGTCCTCTGGAAGAACAGTTAGTGCTCTCAACCGCTGAGCCATCTCTCCAGCCCCCAGAGATCACTTCCTGTGGCCATTCCCAGCCTTAAGCCAGCCTGCACCGGGCTAACAGCACAGGGTGCCAAGGATCTCAGGCTGAGGCTCTACTGTTGCGTTTAGTAACAAGATGCTCCATGCATTCTTGGCTATCTTCCAGTCTTGGGGGAGGATCTACATTCAAAAACTAGACTGCCACAGGAATGGCTAAAGGGACTGACTCACTTGTGGACTGTGGGGTTCATTTCTTAAAAGCAAAAGAAAAAACATTTTGATGAGAGAGAAGAAATGTCCATTGTATACACTGAGTAGGATTCTTGATACCTCAAAGCTAAAAAAAGCATACCAGAAAAACAACGGATACTCCACCATATGATTTCATAGGTTAAGAAAAATAAAAATTTTGGTAACATTGACTGAGTGAACCCCCCTCCAACAACAGATAGAGGCAGAGTTGTAAACATCACGTTGTCGGGGTTAGGATTCACCGTGACGGGGACACTATCCACTATCCTGACCGTTTTCATTTCTCTCTGTGTGACCCACTCAAAACAATAATTTTTTTCTCTGTCTAAGCCAGTAAGGGATGAAAACTGAGCTGTACTGACCTTCCACGAGAGACGTGAGCAGAGTGACGTGGGCAGCTTTCCGTCTTCCAGCCGGAAGGTTCAACCCAATCTTGTCTAACTTCTCCCGAAGTGACCGGCCTCCGTTTTTGGATTTTGCTCTGTGACAAAAGAATGTTGGCTACTCAAGGAATATAAACAAAACAAAACAAAACAAAAAAAAGACTTCCATCCCCCAAACAAACAAACAAATCTCAGAATATTACTACTAGTAGGGGGGACAAACAGATAAACCTTCACTGTTTGCAATCCCCAAGTAACTCCCTGGGGACCAAAGACTGCAAGTCCCGCCCCCATGCAGCTAAAGCCTTTTAATCCCAACCAAATGATAACCTGTTACCGATACTTTAGCACCTTCTGCATTTGGCACTTTCGAAAAAAGGCATGTACTAAGAAGCTCTCTTTAAGCAGATTAGAATTCAGTGTTAAGATATAAAAGTTACATAAATGCTAAAAATACCTCCAGGCCCTCATACATACATATACACCTTCAACTACCCAACCCCCAGGGGGCCCTGAACACATGTCACCTTCTGAGTACACCTCCCAGGAGCGAGGCATTTAGGCATTCGGGTGGTGACAGTCGCCTTTGTACCTCAGCCACTGTCACTTTGTATTTAGATGTAGAGCTGAGCAGAGACAGTCTTCCAGGAACGGAGCAGAAAACCTCGCTGGGATTCATGACTGCTCCCACCAGGTCCTTCTGGCAGGGGAGGCCCAAAGGGTTCTTGGTCATTGAAATAGGTCCTGTGAGGGACAGCAGAAAAGGTCTGTCACTAGAACAGGAGGAGCAGAGAGAGACCTTAACAAAATCGCAAACCAAAGCTGAAGTCGGTCTTCAGGAAAGTCCCCACAGAGAACTACCTGCATATTACAAAAAGGCTTTTAAAAGCCTTATTCACTTTTCAAAGACTGGAATCTGAAACCAGGAGTTAACACCTTCAGAACCTTAATTAGTAGAGATTCCATGCGTGCAGCAGGGTTTTTTCCCTCCCAGTTCCTGGCCACCACGGTAATCTGTTTAATTAAAACATTTGCTTGCAGACCACTGCTTCAATACGAAATAAATGGCCTTCTCTCCCTCCCCCTCCGCAGTGAGCGGAGACCACAGGGCTCATTTAGATCAGGCGCTAAGCCCTTCGGTGCAGCTGACACTACCATCTAGAAATACAGATTAACCAATTCTCTTTACTCAGGATACGAGCTGGTTTTCCAGGTTTTTCTCTCAATCCCACCCTCTCCCAGTTTACTAAGAGAGCCCACAACTTCAAGACTACAACTACCTGTAATTTAGGATGATTCTAGTTCCCCGAAGACTGGTAGTGTCGAACTTAATCAAGAGCCACCCACTCGCTGTAATCCGATCCCCCCATAAAATTCCTAAAGGCTGTCCTTATTAAGGCAGTACATTAGGAGAAACCGATTAAACACTGTCGGGACTAAGTCCTCTCCAATAAACCCTCAACTTGCCAGAAGAAATAAAATCCCTTCTGCCGCCCCTGAGAAGGCCCAGCAGTAAAAATACCTGCTCCCAAGCCTCAGAACCGAGAATTCAGTCTCTGGAACCCGGAGTGTGAAGAGAAATCGGACTTCTACAGGTTGGATGCCACCCCCTCACCCCGCCACCGTCTCACACACAGACTGTAGCCCTTACTTCTATTCTGTAGACCACGAGGGCTCCCGAGTGCTGGGATTAAAGGCGTAGGCCACCACCGCCCAGCTGCAGATCGGACTTATCTTCACAGACATCTCCCCACCCCCAGAGAGGTAATAAACTTTACTTCTAAAAAGTTTAATGGAGTCAACTTGCTCAGCAGTTAAAAACTGTCCTAGAATCAGAAAACTAAGGTGCTGTTTGTGTGTCTTTTTTATTCTTTTCGTTTTCAAATTAAATTACAACCTCCTGTCTGCAATACCAGCACTGGGGAGGGTACCACCACCACCAAAAATCCCTTAAAACTTACAGCCTCGCAGAGTTCTTTTTGTTCACGTAAGAAAAGAATGCTTCTTCCTACTCCTACAAAGGTAGTCTCTTCAGAGTCACCACCAGACCCTCCTCTACTAGATGACCCACGTTGGCCACTTAATACTCCCCCACTTTGCCCGCAAAGGGGCAACTTCACAGGTTGGGGTCACAGCAACAATGTTTACCTTTTCGAATGACAGTCTGATCGTGTAGAAGCAGATGCTGCTGGTCCTCCACGTTCTGTGGGGAGGGGGAAGGAAATGACAATTTAAGCTTTAGGAAAAGTGGAGTGCCTGGAGGATACTCCCCCCCAACACACACACATCCTAGCTGCTCACCTGTACCTCTTCAATGGGGTGAGCCATGTCATGCAGTCCCAAGTTCTCGGCCAGGCCCGCGGCTTCCAAGGCGTGCGCATGAGGCAGCAGCAGGTCAGATCGGCGGTAGGCTTCCCGTCGGGCACTCACCGCACCCCCTTCCAGCCCTGAAATGTGGGGTAGCAGGCCGGCAGGGCGACCATGATGTGCAGCCAGGCTAGCGCCCTCCTGGCTCTGTCGACCCGGCCAGGCCTGCTGCTGGCTGCCGGTGGGAGCAGGCTGATGCAGGGGATTGATGGCTGCAGCGTAAGCCTCTCCCAGGTGCGAATAGGGGTCGGCGGATTGCGAGTATGCCAGCTGTTGGTAGGGCGGTGGGAAGTAAGGGGGTGGCTGGTAGTCTGCGACTCCGGCGTGCGAGAGAGGCGGCGCGGGGCTGTAGAGGTGTTGTCCGGCAGAAGAGAGGTGGGGGATGCGTGGGTTCCCATTGCTGCTCGAGTCGTGGCGATCCTGGGAGAGAAACAGCACAAACCCGGTTAAGACGAAACCCTGCTGCAGCGAACAGCCAAGCCAAAGGAGGAGCACCTGGGCGTCCCATCAGGCTCACCCCACCCGTCTCGACCAGCCCCTAAGCCCGAGGCCACCCCGGGACAATGTGCCCCAGGGACTTCGTTGCAAATCTCCAGTCTAAGAGTCCCTCAGGCAGGCACCAGCCCTGCGCCACGGGCGGCGCTGGGAGGTGCCAAGGGCGAGCTCCAGGCCACGGCCCTGGAGAGGCCGTGGTTGTGGGGGTAACCTACGCCCGGGGAAGTCGGCGTGCGGCGAACTCTTCGCAAAGCGCACTCGCTCACCAGCCAACCCATGTCTTAGCGGCGCGCCGAAAGCAACCGGCGCAGGTAACAAGCAATGCCCGCCAGTGCACATTTCTCCCGCCTTAAGGACCACCCCCCATCCACGCCCTTAAAGGTGAGACCGCCGCGGGAGGGCCATTCCCAGGTAAAGCCGGAGAGGTAGAGTCGTCCGGGAGAGACTCCGGCGCCTACACGCGGCGCGGAGCCGTGATCCTGGCTAGCCAGGCCGGTGCCTTCTGCGATTTAGGAAGTGAGGTCCTCCAGCCCGGCCATGGTCAAAGCTCTCACACATCCCGGTGCAGAGAAGGAATGGAAAGACTGCCAAATTGGGCAACCTTTGCCTGCGCACGTCCCCTCGCCCCAAGGCGGTCAGACTTAATTCCTAAAAGATGTGTCTTCATCAGTCCTGGGGGTCACAAGGGTAGCGGGGGACACAGGAGCGGGGCACCGTTGCCCCCTAGCGGAAGCGCCTGTGCCTGCAAGCAGGGGCAGCCCCTCGAGGTCTTGCGGGCGCCGTGCGCTCCGGCAGCCTGGCCGCCTGGGCTCCTCGCTCCCCCGTGCTCGCCTCGCGCCGCCTGAGTCTTCTTCCTCTTCCCGCTCGTCGCCTCCCTCCCTCCTACTCTCCGAAACTCTAGCTCAACCTGTCCGACAGGCTGGAGTACTCGCGAGCGCTCAAGGCCCCGTCTGGCCTCACCCCCACCCCATAGTCCCCAGCCCCCACTCCTCTTGAAAGGCAAGCTGCAGTTGTTTGGATTTTATTTTTTTTCTTTCCCGAAGAGGTAGCGGGGCAGGTGACAAGCCTGCTTTGGAGAAGACTCCGTAAAGGTGTCGCCGGCAGGGAGGCCTCCGTGGACACTTTAGACTTCGTGGGAAAAAGCCACGTCTTAGAGTCGGTAACAGGGCGCTCTTCGGGGAAAACGGAAAAGGGGGACGTGCGCTTCGTAGGAACCCACTGTTGAGCTCTGCGGGTGGATCTGCCACGCTCCTGCCAGGCCTTGTTCCCAAGGGACAAGACCCGATTCAACAAGGGACTCAGAAGATGGCCAAGGGGTGTCCGGGGACCTGGCCCTAGTCCCGCCCAGAGGCGAGGGCTCCGCGCAAACGTCCACCGCCTCGGCCTGCGCCCCGGAACGCTGCTCACATTGGCGGGGCTGCGTCCCCTAGCCCCCGCTCACCTCGCAATCCTCTTCATACTTGACATTATCTGTTATTTTCCACAGCATGGCGTCCGGCGTCCCCCAAAATAGTCGCCAGTTAAATCCAGGCTCCCCCCACCCCCCGAGCGGTAAATCCACAATCGGGGTCACGGTGGCCAAGCGTCTGCCGCCACCCCCGCCACGCGCGGGCCTCGCTGTCCTGGTCACTGGATGCGCATCGGTGGCTGTGCAAGTAGATGTGGCCGCCGTGGGTGTGTAGAGGCCGCAGCCGTGGACCGAAGAAGCCTCACCCTCACAGTGTGTCCCGGCGATAGCCGGGGGACCCGAACGCCTTAATGAGAAGGAAATTATCATAACTCCTCCCCGGGGGCCGGCACGGAGGCCCAGGCGCCGGGCGGGGCAGCCCCCAGCCAGTCCCTGCCTAGCTCCGCCCCGCACCCTGCCTGGCGTCTTGGAAGGCCCCGCGTAGCGAGGGGCTTGCAGGGGCATCAGTGGACAGTCTCTGTCACCCGCAGACCTGCCAGGCTTGGGTACCCGAAGGCGGCTTCCTATGCCAGCCGCTTTGCACACCTGAGATTGGCAGAGCTGACAACCGGGATTTCTCCACCTCGAGAACCTTCCTCCATCCTCCAAAAGATGGATGTCACTTGGGAGTTGGAGACTTATCATTGTGAAGTGTCTCAACTCCTGGGATTCCCTGACACCCCGTTTCAGGCACTCTAACAGAGACTCGGAGTAGGCTGGGAAGCAGCTGTAGCCCCAGGATGCCCTAATGTCTCTCCCTTACATTCTCTGGGTATTTTGTGGTCCTGCCACATGGGATAAGAGAGGAGGGTTTGTGTACAGTCTGCCCACCAACCTCCATCCGTGCCCCTACCCCCAGTCCTGAAGAGACGGCTCAACAGTGAAACCTGTTTATAATAAATCGGACAGCGGCATGTCACCGCTGCTGCCCGAAGGTGTATCTCTAGCTGCTGGCCACCGCTGGAGGAGACCCGAACACCCCACCCCCGCCCAGGCCCAGCCCTGCTGAGATGCCCAGCCCTGCGGAGTGCCGGTTCTGCAGCTGGCACGGGCAGGCCATTCAGAAGCCTCAACTCGCCCGGGAAAAGAGGTTCCAGGCAGAATAAAACCTCCAGCGCCTTGGGCCGGGTGGGGAGTGGATGGGCCGGAAAGTGGGAGGCTACAGCGAGGTCCCCTTTAGAGAATGGGCACACCTCATCTCACAGAAGGCAGAAAGCAAAGCATCCTTTCACAGAAAGCCGCAGAGCCCCAAGATTTACAACTCAAGCCCCAAAGCAACATTCAGTGTTAATGTTTTTAAATTCAAAGAAACGAAATAAATTGGTCCAATTATTATAACTAAATTTTTTCAGTGCAAACACAAGGTCGATAATTCTTGAGAGCTAATTTTGTTGGTCTATCCTAACAGTATGTGGAGATTGGCTTCAAACGTTTGAAGGGAATTAGAGGCAGGGACTATTTCGGTTAGATCCCGAAGACAATTAGACAGTCCTAGATACCATCATCCTGATGGCCAGGACCTGTTGTGGACGTGCGTCCCCTATCCACAGAATAAAGTCATTGTATCTCCTTCCCCTCCCTCCTCCCGCTCTGGGTTGTATAAGCATTTATTTAAACCCAGATAGGCCTAAATAAAAGTAGCTAAAATTAAAATAGATTTCTTTCAAGCCAACCGTTCCCCCATTGCCTTAGAGAGTAGCCACATGTAAAGTGATTTTCCTACCAGTTGCGCTAACAAACCCAGGAAGTAGGAATCGCGGGGACCAAGGGCGGTTTTCCAGCTAAGTTTAAAAGGTTCTGACACCAAGGTTCTAAAACACAGAGGCCCTGACATTAGCGGGAGGAGAGGGCACCTGCTCCAGAGGAACTGGATTCGGTGCCCAAGACCGGGAAGGTCAAGTCCCAGGCTCTCGCTAGAAGACAACCCAGGCGCCCTAGATGCTCACCCCATCCCAGGCCCTCACTGTTCCTCCCGCAGCTGAGCTAGCCCAAGCAGCCCAGAGGGACCAAGCCCTTTCTGTTCCTGAGCCTTTGGCACTGGCGAGGAGACAGAAAGAAGGGCACGAGGGATCTGGCAACTCGGGAACCGCTAGGCAAGGCTGTTCGTTCTCGGGAGCAATAGCGCAGCGCTTAATGGAGAGGGCGGCTTGCACGCAAGATCTTCCACCCACACCGGGCTTGGGGGCTGGGACCTGAACACAGTCCAGGTGCGGGAAGCTTCCGCCTTCCTTAAACTCAGCTTTTCATCCCTGGGCTCCCGCACTCTTAAACAAATCTCCCACCGGTGCGGGAAGCTTCCGCCTTCCTTAAACTCAGTTTTTTATCCCTTGGCTCCCGCACTCTTAAACAAGTCTACCCTCGCCCACGGAAAGACGCGAGCGCGTGCGGCTGCACTCCTCCGAGCCAGGACCCGGAAAGGTGCCCACTCTGCATCCCCCTCCCCCTGCTGAGAACTTGCTACGAAGTCCCCGGGCAGCCAAAGCAGGGGCTCCACTCTGCCGCCCCCTAGGGAGCCTGCAGTCACTCACACTTTAGCAACCCAGGACCCACACACGAGCCAGCAGATGGCCCGGGAAACCAGACCGCAGGCGACCAGGTGTGTGCAAGTCCACCGGCTTCCCGAAAAGGAACCACCTCCAAAAAAGCAGCACACTAAGGTGACTCTGGCAACACGGCTTGGGGGCTCCATTCTCCTGTCTCCACCCCCACCCAAGGCCAGAGAAGGCAGCGTGGAGTTAATTATAAACTGGACGGCTTCCCGACAGGACTTCCCCTTAGGAAAGAGACTCTAGAGCAGGTGGTACCCAAGCATTTAGCAAGCGCGGCGCCACGTGCCGGGGCTCTGTTCCACCCCTCCGGACAGTGAAGGACCTCTGTCAACTACCCGCTCGCCCAGGTTGAGCAGGGCCCTAGAAACCGGTTTCTGCCGCAAATCTCTGGAGAAGAGTGTCCATCCACGCCCTACTCTCTTGTCCAAGTTTGGGCACGCGCTGGACCTAGGGCTTAAAAGAGCTCCCAAATAGGCCTGCGAAATGGCTCTTGCTGACAAGTTTAAAAACACAATTTGGGGGGCTGGAGAGATGGCTCAGCGGTTAGGAGCACTGACTGCTCTTCCAGAGGATCAGAGTTCAATTCCCAGCACCCACATGGCGGCTCACAACTGTCTGTAGTTCCAGTTCCCAGTTCCAAGCAAACACCAAGGCAAATAAATAAGTTGAAAAAAAAAAAAAAAAAAAAAAAAGATGGGAGGAGAGAAGAGAATCGACTCCTGCAAGACGTCCACCGGCATAGAAACAGCATTCACTGTGTGTAAAAACACACACACTAAATACACACACAGCGACACCGTGAAACGCGCACGTGCACACACACTAAGTGCATACATAAATGAATACATACCTTCAAAAAATACAAAGTTTCTAGAACTAAGCCCAGGGGTGCTGCTGACACCAATCCTCCGGCCCTCCAAATCTATTTTTAAATTCCAAGAAGAATAAACACCACGTAGAGAGAAAGTACACCTATGGATGCTGGGGCCTCTTCCCCACTAGGTCCAAGAGTCTAGCTCGAGGCCGCAGGGGCCTGAAGCAGTTTCTTGGCCTTCAGGTCTAACTACCAGACAATTCTTTACAAACAGACAGAATAAAGCAGAATTAAAGATGCTTGCATTTACCAGGCTGCCAGGGACTCCTTTTTGTCCCAGGTCTGGGGCCCGCACTCCTTTGCTCAACGGTGACCAAACCCATCCGCTCTCTTCCGGAGCAGTTAAGGTGAATTTGGTTTTAACTTCCTTCGAGCAGCAAAGTGGCCTGATATCTAAGGCCTCTCTCCTAGAGACGACAGAACCCCGAAGGAGGCGAGCATGCGACTGCCCTGCCCTGCCCCGGGGACCCTCCAACGCTGACTTGTCACCTTCCCGAGGCATCCCGGGCGGGTCCCCGGAGCGACTTAACCGCTCCAAGCGCAGGCGGAGACCTAGAGGCCTCCTAGGGTCCTAATGCTTCCACACACCTCTAGGCCAGCCGAGCCCCGAGGCCTTAAGTCACTTATCTTAGTCGCCGCTGGGCGAAGAGGGGACCTACTGTGGCCAGGGCTGGCGAGGCGACCCTGAGACGGCAGACCCCGTCCAGCCCGCGGTCACCACCAGCGGTCATCCTCTGCCTAGCCGCTGCCTAGAGTCTCAGATGCCCTGCAAGCTCCTCACCCTTAGCAACTGGAAGCTCATGGCGTCAGCTGGAGAGCCCTCGATGAGCTGGGGTTTAAGATAGAAGTATGGCCCGGAAAGAGCTCCCCGAGGGCCGAGGCGTGAACTGTAAACTCGCTCCGAGCGTTTATTTCTTAAAGGCAAAAAGGGGTGGGTGGAGAGATTCCCAGGGAGGCCAGCAGTCGCGATTGGAAGGCACACCTGGACAGGTCTCCTCCCCCCTCTCTGGCCTCCCTCCCGCCCTCTCCGAAACTCCACCTTTGCAAAGGGTCTCCTGTGAGATTTTTAATGTTTACTGGTGGGTGTAAAAAGGATCTTTAAGAGAATTTAATTTCCAAGGCCCAAACCACTGACATTTCCATGAATTTTTTATCTCTCTTCTTGTTTGTTGTTTGTTTGTTTTTGTTTGTTTGTTGAGATAAGGTTTCTTTGTGTAACATCCCTGGCTGCCCTGGAACTCACACCGTACACCAGGCTGGTCTCAGACTCACAGAGATTCACCTGCCTCAGCGTCCAGAGTGCTGGGATTAAAGACCTGCACTACCACCGGGGGGCTTACACACACACACACACACACACACACACACACACACACACATACACATACACACACACACACACACTTTTCCAGACCTAGCTAGAATTAAATTGGGGAAGGAGGTAATGAATTATCTGGGTGACATGGAAGGCTGTAAAACTGGGGGTCTTCAAATGCCAGAGAAACTCTCCTGCTTTGGTCATTAAGGAAACAATCCTAGTTTTCAGATTTAGGGGAAAGATATTCAGAAAAATGGGAAAACAAAGCTCAGGTGTAACCCTAACACTGGGGTAAACTGAGACAGGAGAACGGAAAGTTTATGGTCAACCATTTAATCTTCCATAGTGAGTTTCAGGCAAGCCAGAGCTACAGTGTAACATCCTGCTACAAAAGAACAGAAATAAATACTTGCCCAACACCTCCTACTGTGGTGGCCATGATTGTCCAGTAGGCAATCAAACACACCAGGAAGACCACTTGTCACTCTCAGGGACTCCTATCCTGACAACTTACATGGCTTCTGTCCTTGGGGAGAGGGTTGAAATTCCCGCAGAATTTGTCTAAAATGTTATCATAAAAGAAAAAGGGGGCAAAGACTAACAGCACCTACCACCCAGCTAACTCCAATGCCTCAGGAACCTCCTGAGGCTGGGGGTTTAAATAAATGCCCAGAGAGATTTTATAACATAGCCACTCAGAGTAAGAAATGTAAGTTTTTACCTTGTGTGAAACAAACTGAGACACAATGCCAACACAAGGGGTTTCATGTTTTGTTTTGTTTTTGTTTGAACATTTTCTCTAGTCACTTCTTTTGAGGGAAGAATACACAAAAAGTCACGGGAAACATACTTAGAAATATGACTAGGACTTTGTAGAGCGCGCGCGCGTGCGTGTGTGTGTGTGTGTGTGTGTGTGTGTGTGTGTGTGTGTGTGTGTAGGAGGTCTTTTAAAAGCCACAGACTCATGATGGAGCCTTCTGCCTCAGCCTCCTGTGTGTGCACCACACACCTGCCCTGCTGGCAGCGCTTTGCTCAGGGCTTGGTGTATGCTCAGGGCCACCTCTCCTACCAAGACTTGCACCCGGGACTTTGGTTTTTATTATAATTCGTTCAGTCAGCACAGGCCACTCTGTAGAATCCAGTCAGAGGACTCAGGCCCGACTTTTTGCCCCGAAGCAATAGGATGAGCAAGACTGGGGGAGGGGAGGCATGGTGATAAAGCTGACGCATTTCCTTACAGTTACAGTTGGAGGCTTCCTTTCTGCTGGGACTGTTTGTTTTCCTTGGGGAGGGGTTTGCAATTAATGTCTTGGTGATCTTACAAAAGAAACACTGTAGTCACTCTTGAACATTCTGATTTTATTTCAAACTTCACTCCAGAAAAGAAGTTTTGTTTACTAATTGTTGTCCAGTGTTTCTGGGGGGCTGTTGTTCCATGTTTCCAGGATTTTGGTGTTTCCTGCTGTTCCTGTCTTTCTGATTGCTATTACTTTTATAATTTAAAAAAAATCAAAGAAATTCAAAATATACAAGGAACTAGATGTAATGCCAACACTCAGAGAACTGAGGCAAGAGGATTGTGAGTTCCAGTGTGGCCTGTAGGGAAAGAAAAAAGCAATTCAGAAAAGTTTCCTTTAGAAATAGGAGTGTCGGGGGCTGGAGAGATGGCTCAGAGGTTAAGAGCACTGGCTGTTCTTCCAGGGGTCCTGAGTTCAATTCCCAGCAACCACATGGTGGCACACAACCATCTGTGATAACATCTAGTACCCTCTTCTGTATACTGTATACATAATAAATAAATAAATCTTAAAAAAATAAATTTTTAACAACAAAAAAAAAAAGAAATAGGAGTGTCCTGTCCTATCAGAATATATCATAAAAATGTGGCCCTTTGGTGGCTCATGCTTCTGATCCACATTTGGGGAATGAACACCATGAAGACATTTCAGCATCATCTCTGATTCTGTATGTGGTTCTGAGAGCTGCCTGGGCTACAGGAGCCCCTGTGTAAAAAGGGAGAAGGAGAAAGCCCCTGGGCAGAACAAGTGGTCCACATCTTTAACCCCACCACTCAGGAAACAGAGTCCCGGCAATCACTGAAAGGTGGAGGCCACTCTGGTCTACACAGGAAGCTCCAGGCTCTCAGCACTGCGGAGTGAGATCTTGTCTCTAAATAAATAAATAAATAAGAAAAAGAGAAAGAAAGGGAGCAAGAAAGAGAAAGGAAGGAAGAGAGAGAGAGAGAGAGAGAGAGAGAGAGAGAGAGAGAGAGAGAGAAAGTTGGTTCTAGAAGGTTGGAGATTGAGCTCTTTCTGGCCCTGGGAAAGCTCTCTAGGTTTCCATTCCCAGAGCTGGAAAAACAGACAGACAGACAGACAAGACCCCAGCAATCAGCACACGGCCAAGGTTCCAGGTCTCTGCTTCTCCTGAGGCAGGCACACAGCAGTAGCTAAAGGCTGCTTCTTCTCTGAGCATTTTCTGAACACTGCAAAGTCTCCAGGTTTTTTTCAGCATCCTCCTCAGGAGGCACAAAAACATCTTTCTGACCCTGGTGCCAAGCTCAGAGCCTCTCATGTCATAACTCATTTCAGCTGGCAGCCAGCCCAAAAGAACACCAAAAGGCCCAAAATGTCATCATGGCAACCCGAGGGTCCAGAGAGAAACTCTGTCTAGTAAATACCAACACCTAATTAAAACCAGAAATGGAAAGAAAACGTGTCAGGCTTGAGATCTACTCTGTAGTATAAAACATGAAACCATCACACACACACACACACACACACACACACACACACACACACACACACACCCCGCCACCACCAGTTACTACATGGACCTGGATGGCCTTGAGTGCTGGGATTACAGCTCTCTCTCTCTCTCTCTCTCTCTCTCTCTCTCTCTCT
>PVIH01009624.1:0-37367 GCA_004025045.1 Sigmodon hispidus | reverse complement strand
AGTTACAGGTTAGTACTTAACACCATGTACCTGTTGAAATTTGAACCTGGGTCCTCTGAAAGAACAGGAAGTACTCTTAAAAGCCATCTCTTTAGCTCCGAAACCACCTTTGATATCAGGTCCACTAACCCCCTGCCAAGCTAGAAAACACACATATGTGTGCACACATACACACACACATTTCTTAGATCTACTGAAAAAAAAAAAACTTTAGCCCTCAAAACCAAAAATGAGAAATGTGTTAACTCAACATTTTCTTTTCATAAAGAAGTTAGACACAGTCAGAGAAGCTTCCTAACTCTGCCTACCCTAGTGTAGCCCGTGAGGGGATATCACACCTTCATCTTGGTGGCAGTTGCTGGAGAACTGGAAATAGAGTGGGCAATAAACTCCCATGCCTGTCCCCACACATTTTTTTCCCAGCAAGGCTGTACCACTTAAACCTCCCCAAACAGTATCACCAACTGAGGACCAGGTGTTCAAATACATGAACCTATAGGGACCATTCTCATTCAAACCCCACATTCTACTCCCTGGTACCCATAGGCTCATGGCCATATTATAATGCAAAATGCATTTAGTCCGACAACAAAAGTCCCCATAGTCCTCCATAGTCTTAACACTTTGAAAAGTCCAGAGTACCTTCTGAGGCTCAAGGCAATCTCTTAACTGAAATACCCTGAAAATAAAAAAGCAAATGACATACTTCCAACATACAATGCCACAGAACATGCATTACCATTCCAAAAGAGAGGAAATGGGGCATAGTGAGGAAACCCTGGACTGAAACCTGCTGAGGGATAATGCTCTTGTACACTGTAAAGATTTTATCACTCACATTGGTTTAATAAAATGCTGATTGGCCAATAACCAGGCAGGAAGTATAGGCAAGGCAACCAGAGTAGGAGAATTCCGGGAAGAGAAAAGACAAAGACGAAGAGGAAGCAGGATGAAAATGCTGCACTGAGAAAAGGTACCAAGCCACATAGCTAATCATAGATAAGAAATATGAGTTAATTTAAGTGTAAGAGCTAGTTAGTAATAAGCTTGAACTACTAGCCCCGCATTTACCATAATATTAAGCCTCTGAGTCAATTATTTGGGAAGAGGCTGCTGGGTATTTGAGAGTTTCTGATGGGACAGAAACTTTAGACCACCGAAATCCAGAAGGGAAAATTCTAAATCTTTTTTTTTTTTTTTTTTTTTTAAAAAAAAAAAAAAAGCTTTATTTATTTATTTGCCTTGGTGTTTGCCTGGAACTGGAACTACAGACAGTTGTTAGCTGCCATGTGGGTGCTGGGAATTGAACCCGGGTCCTCTGGAAGAGCAGACGATGCTCTTAACCGCTGAGCCATCTCTCCAGCACCCGAAAATTCTGAATCTTATAATTGCATGCTGGTATCAAGGATTTCGATGGCTCTGCTGCCTGCAACATGTATCTGTTAGGAAGTTCCAGCCAGGCCTCACTTCTCCCATCCAGATCCCACCTAAAGAAAACTCACCAAGGCTTGGACCCTCCCTCAGAGCTACTCAAGATTGCCGTTACAGGGTATTTAAGGTCCAGCCCACAGACTGGCCTGGTGGTTTCCCCTCTTTCCCTGAGTCCACCCAAAAATGCTTTTCTCAGATTAAAACCTGAACTTGAACTTGGTTTGATTCGGCTATAGCATTGGTGAAGTTACCCCTGCTGGGGGATATTTTACTTATAAATATCTCTTCTTCAGGCTGTTCTCACTCCCTGTGTGAAGCTGTCTTAGGTTATATGGAGGTATATGGAGGTATCTCATAACTCTGATACCTCCAATATTTGGGGGTCTTCAGCACAACTTTACATAGTGGTCTCTAAGGGCATCCTGACATCCCAGAGCCTTCCTGTGGGGACACCTCTGAAATGACAGCATCCTTCATGCTAAAGCCAGCACCAAACAGATGGCACTGACAAGTTCTGCAGCCAGCTCGGATTGGACCCTCATCCCCTAGAGCCACACTAGCAGCAGCTCTCATGTCAAGTCGCTTTCTAGGAGAAAAAAACGCTCTAGGCCTTTCCTTTTACAAATTAGATGTGCTGTGTGGGGTCTCAGCCTGGGAGAACTCTTCCATTTGATCCAATGAGATCATCTAAGTCACCAGTCTCCTTAACAATTACAGACAGTGTCCCAGCACATACCTGAGATGAGACGTTAAGTTTGTAACATTAAAAAAAAAAACTTAGCTACAGGCAAGTTCTCAGGTCATGGGCAAAAGGCAGTCAAATTATTTGCCAAAGTATCCCATGAATGGCCTCTAGCTCATTTGCTAACATCATTCCTCTCTGAGATTTCTTGAGTTGTACCTCCTTGTAGTGATACTTTGTTTGTGTTCTAACAAAGCTTGCCTGGAGATCAGAGTTCAGAGCTAGCCGCTAGTTAAGCATAGAAGCCAGGTAGTGGCGGCACAAACCTTTAATCCCAGCACTAAGGAGGTGGAGACAGAAAATGATGTGGCTAGGTGGAGAGAAAAGCTTGGGCCCCTTCAGCCTGAGGCTGGCTCCTTTACTTCTCCTGATCTTTCTGCATTCACCCTGATATCTGGCTGCAGGTTTTTTTTATTAAGACCAATTAGGATTCAAGCTGCACCTCCTCAGTCCACACGGCTCTCAGCACTACTGTCGTTAGGATTCTACTAGAATGACCCTTTAATCTCTACTTACAATGTCTAACTACTTTTCTAGTCCAATGTCCTAAAGTCTTCACATTCGTCTAAAACAAGAACAAAACAACATGGCCAGTCTTTTCAACAGCAACACTTCATCCCTGATATTAACGCCTGTATCATTTACTTTTCTATTTCCATGATGTTAAAAATGTTGTGACCAAGGCAGCTTATGGAAGGAGGATTTTATTTGGGCTTATATTTCCAGAAGGATAAGAGTGCATGCAACAGGAAGACATGGCAGCCAAAATGGGAAGCAGAGAGCTCAGAAACACTCTTGTGTGAGGCACAGCCAGCCCCAGAGCCAGGGCATGGAGATTAAACCAGTAGTTGCCAAAGGTGGTAATTCAACACCTCTGGAACATTTTGCAATGTCTGGAGATGCCTTCTGCAGCCAGAGGGGGAAAGGTGAAGTTGGCACCTAGCAGAGAAGAAACAGTCCCAGACTGGAAAGAAATGGTGTTTATAATAGTTGGAAGAACAGACAGTCTGTGGCGTAGGGCTGTGCCCAATGGTAAGTCTACAATCCCAGATATTCAGGAAGCAAAGGCAAGGGAATCAATAGTTCAACACACTTTCTTTCTGCTTTTAGCTTGTGCTTTGAGACATGAGCCCTCAGCTTCAGCTCTAGCCTCTGTGCCCGTCACTCAGCTCCATCACCATGGGTGTTTGGGTGTTTACTGCTCTAGAACTGTAAGCCCAAGTCAACCCATCACTCTATGACTTTCCTTGGTTGTGCAGTTTGATCACAGCAACAGAAATGTGACTAAGACACAGCAGCATGAATTCAAGGGTAGCCCGGTAACTCCATGAGACTTTGTCTTAAATACAAGATAAAAAGAGGGGTGAGCACCTAGTTCAGGAGTACAATGCTTGTATAACTTGCTCAAAGCCCTGGCTTCTAGCTCTAGTACCTTTTAAAAAAAAATATGGGCTGGAGAGATGGCTCAGAGATTGGGAGCACTAACTGCTCTTCCGGAGGTCCTGAGTTCAGTTCCCAGCAACCACATGGTGGCTCACAGCCATCTATGATGACATCTGATGACTTCTTCTGTATACTGTATACATAGTAGATAAATCTTTAAAAAAAAAATGGGCTGAGGAGATAGCTTAGTGGATGAAGTTCTTGGCATATAAACATGAGAACCTGAGGTCAGATCCCCAGAACTCATGTAAAGCTGAATGTGTAGTACTCTGTTGTTAAGATGTCAAACCGAGGCAGGGGAGTCCCAGGAAACTAGCCTGGCATCTGCAGCTGCAAACAACAGAAAACTTATCTTTTATAATTTTTATTACTTTATTACTATTATTATTTTATGTGTATGGATATTTTACTCACATGCATGTCTGTGCCCATTTGTGTGCCTGGTACCCTCGAGGCTAGAGAAGGATGTAGAGTTGGAGTTACTGATGGTTGAGAGCTGCCACGTGTGGGCTGGGAATTGAACGCAGGTCCTACAGAAGAACAGTCAGTGCTCTTAACCACCGAGCCATCTCTCCAGCCACCTCACCTCCTTTTAATGTGTTTCACATTTATTTATTTATTTGTGTGTGTCGGGGGTTGGTGAGGGGAGTGTGTAGCAGGCATGGCATGTATGGAAGCCAGAGAACAACTTTAGGAGGCAGTTCTTTCTCTCCACTCTGTGGGTCCTAGAATTCAACTCAGGTTATCAATCTTGGCAGCAAGCGCCTCTTCAGCCATCTCAACAGCCTACAGACTATTTTAAACAAGGTAGAAGATGAGCATCTACAAAGGAGGCTGTCCTCTGAGCTCTACATGTGTGTGTGCCATAGCACACGTATGTATGCTGCTGCTCTCACGTGAACATCCATCCATGCATGTGCACAAGCCTGTATACACACAAGCTTTTTTAAAAATGTGGTATCTGTTTACAATGACATCTACACAATTAAACAGAATGGGTATTTATGAGACTTACAGACAGAATGTTGCCAGATGTGGAAGTGGACACACCGAGAGAAAGCTCACCAGTAGAGGGCAATTGTCACAGGTGGCAGATGTCCAAATCCTGGCTGTAAAGTTGTGATAGCTAATCTTGGTTGCCAACTTGACATGCCCAGGGAGAGGAAACCTCAAATGAAGAATTACCTCCATCAGATTGGCCTGTGGGCATGTCTACCGGGCATTTGCTTGATGGCTAATTGATGGAGGAGGGCCTAGCCCCTGTTGGCGGTGCCACCCTTAGGGAGGTGGCCTGTGCTGTATAAGAAAGGGAACTGAATGTGATCCCAAGAGCAAGCATTGCTTCTCCATGATCTCTGTCTCAGTTCCTGTCTCCAGGTTTATGCCACAAGTTTTTTTTTTTTTTTTTTTTTTTTTTTTTAAAAACTTTATTTATTTTATTTATTTGCCTTGGTGTTTGCCTGGAACTGGAACTACAGACAGTTGTTAGCTGCCATGTGGGTGCTGGGAATCGAACCCAGGTCCTCTGGAAGAGCAGCCGGTGCTCTTAACCGCTGAGCCATCTCTCCAGCCCCTATGCCACAAGTTTTACCCCGACTTCCCCCAATGATAGGCTGTGACCTGGATGTCCAACATAAGATAATACTTTTATTTTCCATGTTGCTTTTGGTTAGAAAAGGAACTAGAATAGAAAATCTTCATGCTTAATTTGACTGGATTTGGAATCACCTGGGAGACACACACCTCTGCCTGTGTTTGGGAGAGTAGGCTGGGATCTGGGATCAAATGAAAGTCGAGGAAGCAGAAAGAGAGTTGGACACTGTGCACTTCCAGTACTGTGTGGGGCCAAGGGAATGTAAAGAACCAGAGGAGGCTTTCACAAGCAACAGAATGATCTAAATGTTAGGGGTTTTTTTTTTTTTTTGAAGAAGTTTTTGACCATGCAATTAGTGGCTGAATTTCATGCTAAAATGTAGGCCCCTTAGCTTATGTTCCTTGTATTTCATTATTTTTTATTTTATTTATATATTTTATATGTTTGGGCCTGCAACATGCCTGGTATCCACAGAGATTAGGAGAGGGCATTGTATCTCTTGTAAATACAGTTACAGACTCTTGTGCTCTTAACTGCTGAGCCATCCCTCCAACCCATGCAGACTCTTGTGAACCATCATGTGCGTGCTGGGAATCAAATCCGGGTCCTCTGAAAGAGCAGCCACTGCTCTTAACATCTGAGCCACCCACAATGCCCACCTTCTAAAATAATGCATCTTACTGGGAGTGAGATTACACATTCATGTAATCCCAGAATTTAGGAGTAGAGGCAGGGGACTCCAGAGCTGAAGGACAACCTTGTCCACACAGTAAGTACAGGCTACTCTGGGTAACATGAGATCCCAGCACACACCCACACACACAAAAGCTAAATATGCAAAATGATACATTTTTGTAATTCTAACTCCTGTGTTTGAACAACTGGAGTTCTATATGCAGAAAATGAAATCAGCCTTATCTTACAGTCACAAAAGCAATTCAAGATAGATTAAAGTCTTAAATGCAGGATATGAAGTTATAAAAGCGCTTGATGAAAACACAGGAACAGCCCCATGGTATTTATCCAGTTAATAAGTTTCTGAATAAGAACCCAAACTCTCAGACAATAGACGGTAACAGACAAGTGTGGTCATAACAGGGTAGCAAATGTCAGCACAGCCAAGCAAACAACGACGTAAAGCGGCAACATGAACAACAGAATACAACATTCACAAT
Organism: Sigmodon hispidus; assembly: GCA_004025045.1. Classification (NCBI taxonomy): domain Eukaryota; kingdom Metazoa; phylum Chordata; class Mammalia; order Rodentia; family Cricetidae; genus Sigmodon; species Sigmodon hispidus. The sequence goes on along the minus strand of PVIH01009624.1, from coordinate 30,982 downwards.
CCACACAGATAAGTCATCTTGATAAGCGCTGCCACGGTGGATATGAGATCTCCAAACCCAGCAAAATAAGATCTATGTAGATAGCGTGCAAAGGAAGACACACAAGGACTTTGAAGATGGCTTTTGGGGCCAAGCACAGTGTCATGGCCCCCAGGAGACAGATGTAGGTGTATCTCTGTGAGTTCAAGGTAAGGCTGGTCTATATAACCAGTTCCAAGCCAGCCAGGGCTACACAATGAGACCCTGTCTGGAAATATACAAAAAAAGATGGATTGATGGGTAAAATACTTGCAGTGTGATCTGAAAACCAAGCAAAAATCTCAGAACCCATAGAGGAAAGAAACAACTCCACAAAACTTTCCTTTGACCTTGACATTCACACTAACAATAATCTTAGTTTTGTTTTGTTTTTGAGATAGTGTCTCACTATGTAGCCTCGGCTGGCCTGGAGCTCACTATGAAGACAAGGCTGACATCAAAAGTCATACAGATCTGCATGCCTTGGTCTCCTCCTGAGTGCTGGGATTAAAGGTGTGTGCCACCCTGTCAGGCTAATAATACTTTTTTTTAAATTTATTTTTATCTTATGTGTATGAGTTGTTATTTGCAAGTGTTTGCAAATGCATGTGCACCATGCATGTACCTGTTAACCAAAGAGATCAGAAGAAGGCATCAGATTCTCTGAAACTGGAGTTATGATTTGAGTTGCCTTGTGGGTGATAGGAACTGAACCTGGGTCCTCTGCTGAAGCAGCCGTGCTCTTAACCACTAACCAATCTCTAAAGCTCCCTAATTTAAAATTTTTTCAGCTTTAAAAAAAAAAAAAAAGATCTTATTGGGATAGGAGAGATGGCTCAGAGGTTAAGATCACTGGCTGCTTTTTCAAATGTCCTGAGTTCAATTCCTAGCACCCACATGGTGGCTCACAGCCATCTGTAATGAGATCTTCATTCTGGCCTGCAGGGATACATGCAGGTAGAACACTGTATACATAATAAATAAATCTTAAAAAAGGATCTTATTTATTTTATGAGTGGTTTGCCTTCATATATGTCTGTGCGTTGCATGCATGCTTGATACCCCAGGAGGCTGGAAGAGGACATCAGATCTGGTACAGGAATAGCACAGTTGTGAATTACCATGTGGGTGTTGGAAGTCAAGCACCTAGCCAATTCTCCAGTCCTCTTTGTCTACTTAATATTCTTAAAAAGAATGCATGCGGGGCTGGAGAGATGGCTCAGCGGTTAAGAGCACCGTCTGCTCTTCCAGAGGACCCGGGTTCGATTCCCAGCACCCACATGGCAGCTAACAACTGTCTGTAGTTCCAGTTCTAGGCAAACACCAAGGCAAATAAATAAATAAATAAAGTTTTTAAAAAAAAGAATGCATGCAGGGTCAGGTAGATGGCTAAGCATTCAAGAACACTTCTGCTCTTCCAGAGGGCATGCGTTCAGTTCCCAGTTCTCACCGTGTAGGTGGCTCACACCACTGGTAACTCCAGCTACAGGGGGTTCTGACATTCTTTTCAGGCCTCCTAGGACACAAATATACATGGCAAACATTCACACACACACATACACACACACACACACACACACACATTAAAATAATTTTTATAATCTTAAAAAAGAAAACATACAAAGTTAACAGGTATATATGAATTTTGCTCAAAATTATCAACTACTGGATCCCTCTTTCTTCTAGACAGAGTCTCATGGACACAGGTCTGAAACAGATTTGTATGTGTAGTCAAGGATGCACTTAAACTCTTGATCTTCTTTCTTCTATTCCTAAGGCCTAGCACTGCAGGCATGTGCCGTCATGCCCTGTTCATACAGTACAGGGGTTGAGCCCAGGGCTTTGTGTATACGAGGCAAGCATGCCATCAGCCTAGCAAGCTTCAGCTTCAGCTCTAGGCCTCATTTTTACACAGAACTTCATGATGTGAGCCCTGGATACCTCAGTATCTAGTCGCCTAGTATAAAGCAGGTAGAAGATCACCAGTAAATGTTTGTTTCATGGATGAAAACTTATGTTTTCTCTAAAACATCAAACCCTTGCAGAGACTCTGCCCCACTTGGTGTCTGTTACCGCCGGTAGAAGACTTCCCAGTGAGAACAGTCTAAGAATTGATTAGCTGTAAAAATTCCCTTTGATGCTCCCATGAGCCAAGTCTCTGTTCTGTCCTCACCTAGAAGAAGATTAATGAGTCTCTGAGAAGCTACATAGCTTGCCAAAGGCCACACATCATAGGTCCTAGCCAGAGCTACACATTTCAAACTCCTACATACCTGAGCCAGCTGCAACACTCAGCCCTATAGAGGGAGTGAAGGAGATCTAGAAAGAGCTATGTAGAGAGAAACTTACAAGAGCCATGAAAAGTTGGTGGTCACCCTAGACAGCCATCATCACTACACTAGACGCTCTGTATAGCCATGACAGTACTCAGCATCAGGGTCCAGGAGTCCTGCAGAGAGGTGCCCAGGCACAAGTGTTTCATGGTCTCAGATGCCATCGACCTCTTCTTGACTCTGAATGATAGAATTTTCCAGAGCCTGCCTGAGGTGTGACCATATAGCACATTGAAGGCAGAGGCAGTTGCTTCTGCTCTCTGCAGCCCAGACTGACCTTGAACTTGCAATAGACCTTCTGCCTCAGTTTCCCAAGTGCTGAGGCCACCACACCTGGCCCAGTTGTCTCTGATAACCCAGAAAAGGATTCATGGAAATTACTTTCATTAATTTTTTTTAGAGGATGTGAGGTAGCACTTGTCACCAAGCTGGATGACCCGAATTTGATCCCTGGGACCCACTTGGTGGAAGTAGAGAACTAACCCTTAAGAGGAATCTGCTCACTTCTGTATGATCACAACCCCAACACACTCATGTATTGGTTTCAAAATGAATAAATAAGTTGAGCATGGTGACCCACGGCTTTAACCCTTGCACTCAGGAGGCAGAAGTAGGTGAATCTCTGTGGGTTCAAGGCCAGCCTTGTCTACACAGAGAATTCCAGGCCAACCAGGATTATACAGTGAGACCCCATCTCAAACTAAATCAATTGATAAGTGAAACTTTTCTGGAATTTTTGTTTGTTTGAGGCAGAGTCTGTTTGAGACTATAACTCCTGGACTCAAGCAATCCTCCTGCCTCAGAGTGCTGAGTAGCTGGAAATACAGGTGGCAGACTATTAAATGCCTCCGTGACTTCTAATGCCAAAAAAATAAAAATAAAAATAAAAAAGGATAAAAAAGGGAAGGGATATTATTCTTTGTTTTCATTGTTTGAAAATTTATTTGTGTTTTGCCTGTACCTATGTCTGTGTGAAGAAGGTATTGGATCCTGGAGTTACTGACAGTTCTGAGCTGCCATATAAGTGCTGGGAATTGAACCCAGGTCCCCTGGAAGAGCAGTCAGTGCTCCTAACTGCTGAACTCATCTCTCCAGCCCCTTTTCACTTATTTTTTGAGGAAGGGTTTAGCTAGATAGACAGAGTTTAGTGTATAACCCAGCCTGGTCTTGAACTTGATATGCAGCTGAGAGGCTGGTCTTGAATTCCTGATCCCCTGTCTTCACCTCCCAAGGGTGGTATTATTGGACTGTTGTTTTGTGCTCAGGGCCTCACCTGTGCTAGGCGAGTGCTCTACTGCTGAGTTGTGCTCCCAGCCCTCTATCCAGCTTCTGGTACAGTTAGTATTTGATGCTCTTATGAACAAAACCTTTTCAAGGTTGTCAATAACTTTTTGTTTTTTCAAGATGCGGTAACCTTGGCTGTCCTGGAACTCATTCGTAGACCAGACTAGCTTCGGACTAACTGGGATCTGCCTGCCTTTGCCTTTCTAGTGTTGGGATTAGGGTTGTGAGCCAATACTGCCCAGCTTAGGTGCTCAACGACTTTGTGAATGTAAAGCTTCACCATCCATGGAGGAGGAATTTTCTCCTTTCTAAAATCTGGAGTGGATGGCATAGGTGAACTTGCAGCTTGAGTGGTGAACCCAGCATACTTTAGAGGACAGGGTAGGGAGTGATTTAAAACAACAAAACCCCCAGGGCCAGGACTCCTGAATCCTCCTAACACCTTTAGGAGGTGGCCTCACAGGCCTCCCCAATGTCACTCATAGAGAAGTCAGTGCACACAGTGGTCAACCCAGCCCTCAGAGCACAGTCTCACAGCATGGACCTAGGGCGTGGGTGGTAATAACCATTGCTCTCCTGCCTCCCACAGAAAGAAAAACCTAGGATGCTGGACATGCTTACCATCTAAGGTAAGCATGGGTAAAGGCTTGTTCTTCTGGTAGCCACTTGGCACAGAATATACCCATGGAGGTTAGTGATGCTGGTACCTAGCCATGCAAGGCACAGACCTGCCAGATACTAGACATCAACCCTCTGGATTTTCTCACCAGTCCCATGAGAAGTACCCTGGGAATATTTCCACTGCAGATGTGAAAACTGTAGGTTTAGCTGATAGCAGATCCATCAAGACACCAAGTGTGCCCTAGACTGAGGCAGTCACATCCATGCTGCCTGGCCCCACAAAGACCTGGGGTGGGCTCTGGGGTTCTAGAGTCAAGGTTCCTTCTGCCTGCATTTCTCACCAGACCTTCTCTAACCTGTCTATGCCTTGATTCCCACCCCTAAAACCAAAATTGGTGCTGGAGATGTGACTCAGTTGGTAGAGGGTTTGTCTAGCATTCTGGAAGCCCTTGGCTGGATCCCCAGAGCTGCTGAACTCAGGTACAGTGGTACACACCTGAAATCCAACCTTTGTGCTGGGAAGTCAAGAGACCAAAATCCTTTACTTCTGAGGCCCCATTCTGGACAGTCGGAGACAACCCTTGACAGAGGTGGCATAAGGAATCCACAGTGACAGAGATTATGCTTGTCACAGCAACAGGGGAGGGGGTTGCTATGAGAGGGAATCCAACAGCTAGGCCTCCTGAGCCAGAGGAAGGCATCCCCAGGGCCTTGAGGACCAGGCAAGATCCTCAGATGAAGCAGACAGAGTTCAAGGCCTTGGCATCACAAAAAGGTGTGTCATTTATCTCTGCACTCCAAAAGGAAGGCTGATGAACAGACAGCCGCTTCCTCCTCCCCTTCCCCCTCCTCCTCTCCCTCCTCCTCCTCCTTCAAGACACAGTCTCAAGTTACCCAGGCTGGTCTTGGACTTGCTGTGTAACCAAGGATGATCCTGAAACTCTGATCCTCCTGCCCCCAGCTCTCAGGTACTAAGATTATATACCTGGGCCACCAACGTTCAATTTTATGTAATGTTGAAGCTCAGACCCAGGGAGCAGCTTTCTAAAATGGCATGGAGGCAGCTAAGCCAGTTCTTTGTACAATAGATACTGTGAGCACAAATGAGTGCTAGGTCTGGTTGGGGAGCAGAGACATAAAAGCAACAAAGCCTTGAAGTGACCAGGTCAGGGAGGAGGGCCAGAGGCCACGGTGTCACCTCTCTGAAAGCCAAGGAAGGCAGAAGAGGGAAGGGGGTGGTGTCCTAAGTGCCGGGAAGGCCTCTCTCAGCAGATCAAGATAACAACTCCCCCCACACACGAGAGGGTCCCCCAGGCAAACAGTGTTGCAGCCTTGCCCCTCCAGGCCAGGCAGGTAGCTGGAGATAATCTCTCACCAGGTGCTATAGAGCTCACTCTAGGATTGCCTAGTACCCTGCCTGACTGAGACGTCTTCACACAGCACCTGTGGCCTATACACAAGCCACCTGCAGGCTGTTCAGGACCCAGGGGCCTTGAAGACTTGGGAAATTGCTAACGCTAGAGTTAAAGATCTAACCATCCAGAATGCTCAAAACGTGCAGACCCAGGCAGGCACATTCTGTAGGGCAACTGGGGAAGATGTGTCAGAGAGTTTATGGCTCTCACATACTCAGTGGGACACCCCACCACCTCCCAGTCCACTGGGCACTCACAACCAGTAGAAATCCTCAGCATCTCTGAGGGAATCATGACATAGTTGACTTGTTTGTATCCTTTGGGTCTTATCTTTGGACACAATTCCAAGTCTCCTTTAAAAAAAATTTACTTATTTTTTTTAAGTAACCTGGAGGATGATCACAAGGGCACAGAGCCCCTTGTGACAAGAGAGGGTACCAGATGTCATCATAGATGGTTGTGAGCCACCATGTGGTTGCTGGGAATTGAACACAGGACCTCTGGAAGAGCAGTCAGCGCTTTTAACCTCTGAGTCACCTCTCTAGCACCCCCCCCAACTCTCCTTTTTTGTTGTTTTGTTTTTTGTTTTTGAGGCAGAGTTTCCCTGTGTAGTCCTGGCTGTCCTGGAACTCACTCTGTAGACCAGACTAGCCTCAAACTCAGAAATTCACCTGCCTCTGCCTGCCTAGTTCTGGAGTTATAGGGGTGTGCCTCCACCTGCGATTTTGTACTCAGTTTTACAGATTTTATTATTGTGCATGTGTGATTTTACCATTGAGCATCATCCTTTCTCTTCATTCATTTAACTATAGCCAAAGTTCATCTGTTGTGGACGTGCAGGTTCTGACGGCAGAGTTAATATAATAAGGCCCTCTCTTCCTGTCTTCTTAGGCTCTTGATTTCTTCAGTGAACTGACCGTTCACACTAATTACTCCAGTTTCCAATGGGCCATCTTTCTGTCCAGCTTGTTTCAAAGCACTTTCACAGAATTTGCTTTTTATTAGCTCTAGGTCTTAAACATACATGGAGTTGTAGAACGTGCTAGAGCCTGGGGAAGAAGCCCTAGGTTAGCATTCTCAGACAGATAGACAGTAGCCGATGGCGTCAGGTAGCATTTATTTAAATTCCCACCCATTTTTCTGAGCTGTGAGGTGAAAGGAGCCTCCTTCATCTGTGCATGGGTACCAGAAGGACCACTGACTTCTCTGTTGGCTTCATCTCCCTGGGCTCACCTTCACAAGAGTTCTAGAATCTGTTGGGTTGGCTCTCTCCTTCCCTCAGCTGTTTCTCTAACTCTGAGCTGTTTCTCTAACTCTGAGTGGAATCACAGTGGATGAGTTTGTGTAGTTTGAGAGGTCTGAGATCTTTGTAAGGAAATTTGTCCAGTGTTGTTCCAGAAAGGATAGTTTGAAAAAATAAAAAACCCCAAACAGCCAAATAGCTCTTTGACCTAGAGCCTTCAGGTTAAAAAATGATACAGTTCCAAAGAGGTGATCTGGAGGATGGTCACAAGGGCACAGAGCCCCTTAATGACTCACCCGAGGGCTGCTTCTGGTGGGGGTGTGGCAACTCCAGGCTGTCTGCCCCAGGTGAGGTTAAGAGGCACCTGGGGTAGAGTGCAGTTTTTTCCAGTTTCAGAATAGTTTGCAGAAGGATCTTTCCTCATAGAAAACTTTTCTATAGGTTGGAACAAACAAAACAGAAAAGGATCCGATTTGCATGCTGATTGCTGCTAGGTGTTTTGATGGATTGGTCAACGACAATGGCTTCTACCCCACATATCTCCAAGACACGGCATGCCCTAGGTGTGGTGTGTGAGGAGGTCATGGGTCTCACATCCTGGTGGGGAGTGAAGCAATGGGCAGAAGTCGTGAGGTGTGTGATGGACCCCTGGAGAAGAGAAGACAGCGAAGGAGAGCCAGGGGAGGTAGCTGAGAGCTGACAAGATTTCAGAAGTCCTACCTGGTTACCATTAGGACATCACAGCTGTTGTTTGTCTCTTTCACTAGAATGAAAGCCAGGGAAAGGCAGGGCCCCAGCTGTCCGCAGCTGTCCAGGTGACACTCCTGTGCAGCAAGGGAAAATGTCAGCAGACAAGGTCTCCTTCAGAGATGACAGACCCTGGCCTCTGTGGCAGCAGTTGGGACGGCCATTCTCACATTTTCATGGCAGCTGTTGCTTTTCCCCAAACTTCTGTAGACTGGGGCTTTGAATTCAGAGGACCTAGAGTCGGGCCTGGGCCTAGAATGTCATCTTTTTCACAGGGCCACAGGTGGCCTGGGGTCCTTTGGCTCTTGTTTCCAAAATAGCCTTGGAAGGGAGTTGTTCAATTGCCTTACAACATTTGCTTAGTTTCCAAGCTTTCAGTTCTTCTCATGGCCTGATTTAATAATGTAAAATTAGGGGGGCTGGAGAGATGGCTCAGCGGTTAAGAGCACCGTCTGCTCTTCCAGAGGACCCGGGTTCGTTTCCCAGCACCCACATGGCAGCTAACAACTGTCTGTAGTTCCAGTTCCAGGCAAACACCAAGGCAAATAAATAAATAAAAGTGTTTAAAAAAATAATGTAAAATTAATATTGGTGTGCTCTTCCCAGCACTAGGAAGAAGGAAAAAAGGAAGGAGAGAAAAAAAATGAGAGGAGAGGTCGCCAGGTGTGGTGGTGTCTGTAGTACCAGCACTCAAAATGAGAAGGCAGAAGGATATGAAGTTGAAGGCCATTCTCTACATAGTGAATTCAAGGACAACTTAGTCTGCATGAGATTCTGTCTTAAAGACAGGGAGGGAGAGATAGGTAGATAGATAGATAGATAGATAGATAGATAGATAGATGCATACATGCATGCATAGATACATAGATGTTAGATGACACAGAATGCTATATAGATGATAGATAAATGATACAGACATAGACAGATACAAAATACATAGATGATGGATGGATGAAATAAATAAATAATCGTGACTATCTGAGGCTCTTTTGGAAGTGATACGCATGTCAGGGCTAGGTGCTTAGAATAATAAACACATGTCAAGTTATCTGTTAAGAGTTCCCTGACATTTCCGTGTCTCTGCTGAAGGCCTGAGACATGCGAAGTGAGATGTAGCACAAAGGACGGACACAGTAGCTCCGGGAATGGAGCCCTGGTGAGCAGCATTCCCGCTGGTAATTCCCCCAACTTCAGATGCAGACTGGAGGAAGAGGAGCGGGACCAGGGTGTGCACTGGCTTTCTTTCTTCTTAAGACTTATTTTAAGGGGTGTGTGTGTGTGAGAGCATGCTCAGGTCCTTATGAAAACTAGGAAGGGATATCAGATGCCCTGAAGCTGCAGTTACCAGTATGGGTGCTGGGATCTGAATTCGGGACCTCTGATAGAGCACTGGTCACTAAGCCATCTTTTCCAATCCTGATTTTTTATTTTCTTTCTTTTTCTTCCCTTCCTTCCTCCCTTCCGCCCATCCATCCTTCCTTCCTTTTTTGTATTTCCTTCCTTTCTTTTGTATTTCCTTCCTTCCTTCCTTTCTTCCTTCATTCCTTTCTTCTTTCCTTCCAAACTTTGTTTTGAGACAGGGTCTTTAGACAGGTTTATGGCCTCAAGTTCACATTGTAGCCAAGAATGACCTTGAAGTTCTGATCCCCTCCCTCCACTTCCTTGGTGCTGGGATTACAAGTGTGTGCCACCATGCCAGTTTTTATTCAGTGCTAGAAATGGAACCCAGGGTGTTTTGCATGCTTGCACTGCACCAGCCAAGCCCAGCCCCAGCTGTGTGCCCTGTTTTCAGGAAAAGGGCTGACAGTAGAGTAGAAACGGTGCCCTAAGAACACCATCGATCGGCCTACTCTCGAAGTATTAATAGAAAAAGCCAGTGGTCAAGTGTGCATGTGTGTAGATGAGAGGCCCACCATTTCTAGGATGTGTAGATGGGTTGTCTTGGTTTTCTCCTGGTTTGTTTGTTCATTTGTTTTTGTTTTGTTTTGTTTTTTAAACTTTATTTACTTATTTATTTATTTGCCTTGATGTTTGCCTGGAACTGGAACTACAGACAGTTGTTAGCTGCCATGTGGGTGCTGGGAATCGAACCCTGGTCCTCTGGAAGAGCAGACAGTGCTCTTAACCGCTGAGCCATCTCTCCAGCCCCTGTTCATTTGTTTTTATTTGTGGTTTTTTTTTTTTTTTTGCAGAAGGGGCTAATAGTAATTCCTCTTTCCTATGACCACACCCAATGCACAAACACCCAATTTTACTGCAAAAACCATGGGCTATTAACGTTTTCTTAAAACAAAAATATTTACTTGCAAGAGAGCAATCACATCTAAGTGCCAGCAGTTTATGGGCAGCTACCTAGAAAAGAGGTGGGGACGGCCTTCAATGGGTGGGGACGGCCCTTGCATCTTTTTTTTTTTCTCTTTAAAACTTGCAGTTGGGTGGAGAGATGGCTCAGTGGTTAAGAGCACTGACTGCTCTCCCAGAGAACCCGGGTTTAATTCCCAGCACCCACATGCCAGCTCATGACTGTCTGTAACTCCAAGACCTGACATCCTCATGTAGGCATAGATGCAAGCAAAGCCCCAATGCAAATAAAATAAAAATAAAAATATTATTTTAAGGGGCTAGAGAGATGGCTCAGAGGTTAAGAGCACTGACTGTTCTTCCAGAGGTCCTGAGTTCAATTCCCAGCAACCACATGGTGGCTCACAACCATCTGCAATGAGATCTGTTACCCTCTTCTGTATACTTGTATACATAATATAAATAAATCTTTTAAAAAAGAATATTATTTCTTTATAAAAGCTTGCAATCACCCTTGGGTTTACCACACTGTGTTGTTAATAATCTAGTAACTCACATACATGTGTTTGAATTAGAAAATGCTGCTTAAATATGTATAGGTGAATGGAGGACCATAAACCCCGCCTCCCTTCAGCTTTCTTCTAGAAGGAAGTCAGATTGTGAGGCATTCCAGGAGGAAGGAGATAGGCCTCTTTTTCCTCTGACCTTCCAGTAACAAGAGCACCAACTGTTATTCTGAACTTGGTGTGATGAGCACCGTATTCCCCAAACTCAGGAGGCTGAAGCAGGAAGATTGTGTTTAGACTGAGACCCTTCCCCTAAATAAATAAATGAGGGGGACATTTGGTAAATATTCTAAGAGTTTTTGTTTTGTTTTTTGGAGCTAGTAATGGAGCCATGGTCTGCTGGGCTATGCTGCAGTACTGAATTCCAGTCCCGGCTCCTTGGGCCCCTTATCCTACGTGTTTATACCCATCGCTGCTTGGAGCAGGGTATACAGAAGGTTTTGTTTGCCAATGAACATAAGCGGACATTCCTCTGCTTTGTTTTTGAGACAAGGTTTCACTACACAGCCCTAGTTGGCCTGAAACTGGATATATAGACCAGGTTAGCCTCCAGTTCACAAAGATCCACCTGCCTCTGCCTCCCAAGTGCTAAGATTAAAGACGTGTGCCACGCATCTGCCTTCTTCTATATTATATATCTTTCTCTCTCCAAGTCTCATTTTTTCCTTCATTATCTATTCTTCCCAGATTAATTAAGGTGTACTTGACAAATGGAAATTGTCCGTATTTCCAGTACATTGCAGGGGAAGGATTGGTCAAACTATTTAATATATTCATTCTCTTACCTTATAATCTTTTATTTATGGTGAGGACATCAGAACCCTTTTTCTGGGTGCTTCTGGAGTGTTCTACACATCAGGATTAACTGTGGCCATCAGGTTGTGCAGAGAATCCCAGAGTCTACTCAGTGCATTTTGGCTAACATTCTCCACGAACCCCCATATCCCCCTCACTCTCTAAGACAGGGTCTCACTGTGTAATTCCATCTGGCCTGTAATCTTTTGTGTAGATCAGGCTGGACTTGAGCTTGTGATGTAAGGAGGTGGTGCAGGAGGGGCATGCTCTTTTTCCTCTGGCCTTCCTTCCGGTAACAGGAGGACTGAAGTAACTACAGTGCAGAAGGCTGAGATGGTGTGACCACTGTATTCCTCAAACTCAGGAAGCTCAGGCAGGAAGATCGTGAGTTTACAAGTCTAGGACTGCAGGTGTGCACCCCCAGGCCAGTACAAGTGTGTAAGAACAGCTAACAAAGCTGACGTCCCTAGTCCCGTGTCTCATCTTTAATATTTGTAGTTCATCTTTTGGGGGTTTTGTTTGTTTTGTTCTGCTTTGGGTTTTGGTTTTTCAAGACAAGGTTTCTGTATAGCCTTGGCTGTTCACTCTGTAGACTAGGCTAGCCTTGAACTCACAGAGATTCATCTGTCTGTGCCTCCAGGGTGCTTGATTAAAGATGTGTGCCATGCTGCCTGGTAGGGTTTATTTTTAGAGAAAATTTTTATTTTATTTATTCATTAATTTTATTATTCTAAATATTATTCATTTGTATGTATGTGTGAAACATATGTGCATGTGTGTGTATTTGTGTGTGTGTGTGTGAATGTACATACATGGGTGTGTGTTCCCCCAAAGGTTAGAAAAATATGTGTGACCCCTTGTAGCTAAAGATTCAAGTGTGCGTGTGAGCTGCCTGTGCGTATGTACACACACCACTTGTATGATTGGTGCCCATGAAGAAGAGTGCATTAGGTCTCATGGAACTGCAGTTATAGATGCTTGTCAACCACCATGGGACTGAACCTGTGTTCTCTGCAAAAGCAAAAAGCACTCCTGACCAAGCCACCTCTCCAGCAGCCCCCCTTATTGGGGGGGTGTACGTGTGTTCTACACATGCCAGTATCTGAGGCTTCCAAAACAGGGCTCAAGATCCCCTGCAGTTGGAATTACAGGTAGTCATGAGCCTCCTAATATGAGTGCCGGGAACCTGTCAGGTCTCCTGTAAGAGGAGCAGATGCTCTTAACCAACAAGACATTTCTCCAGCTCTTTTTTATTTGTTTCTTTGTTTGTTTTTGAGGCAGGGTCTCATGGCTCAGAATGGCCTTAACTGACTTTCTGGCTCCACTTCCCACAGCTAGCTAACGCCTTTGATAGGATCTAAACCCATCATCTTTTAGAGTTGCTTCTTCTGGTATGTGTGTGCTAGTGACTCAAACTGGAGAATTGCTTGTGACAGACAAGTAGACACTCTCCCACCAGCCTACACCCTCATCCTCGAATCAATCAGACACACAACCCTTAACTTTGGTTTATAATCTGAGATAGAACACCAAAACTTGCCATGTTTGTTATTCTAGTTACCCAGAGAAGATTCTAGAAGAATGTCTTATCAGGAGGCAGCAAACCCCAAAGATTCTACTTCCTCCCTAAATGTGATGTTTGGAGAAATAATGAGCCTGGATTGCCCAGTTCAAAATCTGGGTGTACAAGCTGAGGCCCGAAGACCCCAGTGTGTGAGCAGGTAGGGTTTCTCCACTTCCTGGATCTACTGGCCAAGAAGTTGGCTTCTTATCCATGTTTAGACAAGAGCAGCTGAGTGATGAGTGACCTGTTACTCACAGGCTCCTGGTTACTCAGAGGCACAGGATCTTTGCACCTATGATGATTACTGTGTGCAATAGCCTGTCCTGTTTGGAAACCTGTGCCCTACAATATATGTCCCAACAGCCCTGAGAGACTCAGAATTAGCTACTGCCACCGGGAGATGGTGCCTGCTTGTGGGTAAAATCCCTCTGGCACACACTTAATGTGTCTGTGTATGTCTTTCCCTAGCACCAGGTACTTGTGCAAGTTTCCTTGTTGACCCACAAATACCCACCAAATTTCTCCTGCACACTCACATGACCATGGGCTTTGGGCATACAAATTATCTGCTGTGAACTTTCTGTACTGTTGAGGAAGGCTGTAGAAATCAAATGTGTGATGCTACAAGGATGGAGATACAGCTCAGTGGCAGAGCTCTTGCCTGTATAGGCCTAGAGTTCCATGCATAGCAACACACACACATACACACACACACACACACACACACACACACACACACACACACACACACACCCGGCACACGGCACAATAACTTCCGTCAAATGTAGGTGACAAAGCTGAAACTCTGCTTCCTCACTCCAGCCTGGAGCGCTGTGCCTCTCTACCTCAGCAGTAGACCCATCTCTGCTCCTCTAGAGAGTAATTTCCACTACCGTCCATTTAGCTAACTCCAAAGGCACACCATTTCCAATAATGAAAAGGGACTTGAGCCTGAGTCTTGGGGAAACAGACCTTTTCCTTGCCTGACTGTGAGGCTTGGCAGAGCTGGAGTTGAATTCTTACGGGTTTCTTATCTGACTACAAACTCTAACCCAGAGTCTGAACACTGAAAGGGGAAATAGGAGCCAGGATGTAAGACTTTGTGGAACATCATTTGCCATAAGCATGTGTGTTTGAGGGGCTGGAGATGTGATTCAACGAAACTGCTCACCTGGCATCTGGGGAACCCTGGGTTCAGACTCCGGGACAAAGGAAAATGGATGGAGGAGGAGGAGGAGGAGGAGCAGAGCCACTAGAGAGCCAAAGCCTTTGCCTTGCAAACCTGAGGATGTAAGTTTGATTCCCGGCTCCCTCCTGGAAGGAAACAATCTCTCACATTCTCATTCTCATAGTAATAGTAATAATAATAATAAAAGAACTAAAATTTAAAAACGAAAACAAAGGAAGAAAAACATGTTCAAAAACAAAACATTGTTTTGTTGTTTTTTTTCTTCTCTTTTGTGTTAAGATTTTATTTTTAGCCAGACATGGTAGCATAGACCTTTAATTCCAGCACTGGAGAGGCAGAATCAAGTGGATCTCTGTGGGTTCAAGGTCAGCCTGGTATATAAATCAAATTCCAGGACAGCCAAAGCTACGTAGTAAAACTCTGTCTCAAATAACCAGAAAACAGAGTGAGTTCCAGGCCAACCACGGATACACAGAAAAACTCTGTCTTGGAAAAAACAAAAGCAAAAAAATTAAAACATAAAATATTTCAGATGTAAAAATGGAAGAGATATAAAAATGGAAGAGAATGGGGTAACCAGTTGTAGGAGTGAGTGTGAAGATCACAACACAAAAGAAAAGAATAAAAATGAGATTGGAGGGGCCAGGCAGAACACCCGCCGAAGGGTCCCTTTCAAGTCCAGAATGTAACACTTTAACACAGGTCTACCTCATGCATTCAGGACCTGGAATTTTTCCCCCTGTGCAGACTTTTAGCCATAGGTATAGAATTCTACAAGGCCAGCAAATACAGCGCATGGGTGTTCTGTTCCTCTCAGCCCTTACAGGCCTGATTCTGTTCGGCATCACTTCTAGACCCCCATTGGCAGTTATAGTGACTGAGGCCTGAGGAGAATCACTGTGTGTAGCCTGTGGCTGAAGAGAATCCACAGTGTGGTTACCAATGGCAGAAGAACATTCACTATGTATTTAGGTTATTGGACACCTGCCAGAACAGCTTCCCTCCCAGGAGCCATTGCTAATTTCAGCTCCCAAGAAGGTGTAAAAGGAGCCATATCAGCCCAGGAAGAGCTTCCACCCTGACTGTGCCAGGAGGAGACGCCTTCTGGTCTCCGGTTAGGCGGGATTTTTTACCCCAATGTCTGTTTCTAGGAAAACATTCCAGCTTTGGTTCCTAAAGAGTGACTCCCGCTCACAGCACCAACTTTCCTAGGAGAACCCTAGAAATACTTGTTCATTGCTTTGGCTCACCCAGAACTCCTGAATCCGAGCTGGGAGAGGCTCCATGATCTGCCCTGAGATTGGGATAGCCTCGTGACCACTGCTCAGGCTCACCTGTCTCAGGAATCTGAATTGCGGCAAGATGTTTTCGTCTCCCATAGCCCTGGGCAAGCAATGCATAAGGAAATCATGATCTTTTATTAAGCTTCAAGCTGAGGTGAATCCGCAGTGTGAAGCAGAAATTGCTTAATAATTGCTTCAGCAAATGCTTCCTCAAGGCTTACCTTGTATGGTAGGGTTTTTGTTTCTTTAGGGTTTTTCCCCCTTGACATAGAATTGTTTTGCTTAGGCTAGTCTGGAACTTTCTACATAGTCCACAACTTTTAACTTCTGATTCTCTTGCCTCCAAGTGCTGGGAGTATAATGGGTTTACTGGGTTTATGAGATGTTGGAGATGGAACCCAGGGCCATGTGTGTGCTAGACTAGCATTCTGCCAACTGAGCTCTGGTCTGTGCTAGGATTTTTGTTGGGATCCTTGATTCCTGAGCCTCTTGGAGACAGAATCTAGCAAGGAGTTGTAGGGAAAACAGCATGATCCATTCCTGAATGTCAGGGTGATCTACCGGGATCCGCTATGTTCTGACCTGTGCTGACTGCTGTTAGCCTCCCACATCTGGGGGATCAGGGCACAGAGGAAGCACCAAGGCTATGTAGAATGAAAAGCGGGAACTCTCAACATCCAGCTGGCCGCTTAGGGGCAAAGATCCCTCTGTTCCACATTTCCAGCTCTGGGCATGGTAGGTTCCAGAATTTCAGGTTGACAGATCTGAAAGTCACACCTGCTAACTGAGAATCAGTGTGCCATGCTGATAAAGCCTGGGAGTCCATGAACTGAGAACTTCAGCAGGGTTCGGGAAACACAGAACACCCTGTGAAGTCTGAACTTCCCAGAAAAAAACATACACCTTCTTCTGGGGGAGGGGACTGTTGGGAAGAGGATGTGGAGGAGGGCATCAGTGCCATTCAGGGTGAGGTGGCCTGGGTCTGAACACATGCCTACAGCTCTTCCCAGAGTACCTGTAGAGCACTGGAGGAGGGGTCAGGCTTGCTGACAAGTCCTGGGGTCCACAGCACAGACGTTAATAAAATCATAACTAGTTTGCAAAGTCCTGGGAAACTTCTGCGGATGAAGGCTTTGGCAGCTGCTTTTGATTTTCAGCCTTCTTCTGTCTTCCCATTTTTATGTGGATTACGAGGTGTCTTAGTTTTATAACTAAAAACATTTTTTGCCTTTAATTCCAACACTGGAAGGCAGAGACAGGAGACTCTCTATGGTTCGAGGCCTGCCTGGTCTATAGATTGAATTTCTGGACAGCCAGGGCTACATATATAAGACCATATCTCAAAACACAAAAACAAAACCCACCACCAACAAGCCAACTGTTAATTGTATATAGGCCAGCACTGGAGAAGTGATGGAAAGAGGTTTAGAAATTCAAGGCCATCCTCAGCTACATCCTGAGTTTGAGGACAGTTTGGGCCACCTCAGACCCTGTCTTGAAACAAAACAAGCACAACAAAACAATTGTCAAAGATGAGATACAGTTGGACCTGCAGAGCGAGGTGGCACGCACCTTCAGTTCTAGCACTCAGGAGGCAGAGGCAGGTGGATCTATGTGAGTTTGAGGCCAACATGGTATACAAAGGGAGTTCCAGGACAGCCAGGGCTACACAGAAGAAGGAGAAGGAGAAGGAGAAGGAGAAGGAAGAAGGAAGAAGGAAGAAGGAAGAAGAAGAAGAAGAAGAAGAAGAAGAAGAAGAAGAAGAAGAAGAAGAAGAAGAAGAAGAAGAAGAAAAGATGCATGCTTCTCGGGGTCACAAGTTCAAAGCCTACCTGGACTGAAGAGCCAGTTCAAAGCCAACGGGAAAAGTAGTGAAACTACAGATAAGCAAAGTATGTTATGCCTGTCCTTGGTGCTCATCAGACTGTTGTGGCTGAGGCAGGAGGATTTCAAAGTCAGCAGGTGTTGTGGAGTGTCCAACAGAGCAGCCAGCTGGTGATGGCACTGGGTGTTTGGGACCCAAGTGAGTCCTGAGCCTTTCAGGGTGGGCTTTTAAGCACAAAACCACATCTCAGTTGACACACCTCAGTTAACAAGAACAGTCTGCCAGAAGCAAAACTACAGAAGCCAAAAAGCAAGGTTAGTGCATTCAAGGGCTTTCCCAGAACTATGGACTTTGATGGATTAAGTCTTTGCTCCTATTTTAGCAGGTGGTGCTGCCTGCATGCTGGATTCCAAGGCCTGAATGGTACCTCTATCATGGTGTCAGTAATGCCAAGGACTGGAGGTCTGTTACACCTGGACAACTTCGTGAGTCCCTGCCTCAAAACAGAAAGTAAGAGAGTGTTGGAATGTATCCCAGTGACTGATAGCAATTGCCTAGAATATTCTAAATTCAGCCCTCACTACTGGAATAATAACAATAATAACTAAGATTTAACTTATTAGCGAAGGCATAAGAGGCCATCCCTCTCCCCAGACTTCAGTCTAGACTCCACACTCTTGGGAATCTCCCTGTTAAACCTGTTCCCCTGAGTGCAAACATCACCCATTTCCTACTATGGGCCAGGGCTGAGCCTGCCAACTCCAGTGCATAGTTCTGCATAAGGAGGTCCCAGTCTGGCGAGGATGCTGACCTTCAGCAGCAGAAGGGGTTTTTGTTTGGGATAATGCTGCCTGTTGCTGGTCTCACACATGGTGGCCTCTTAAGAAAGGGAGTAGGCCGGGGCTGGAGAGATGGCTCAGTGGTTAAGAGCACTGGCTGTTCTTCTGGAGGACCTGAGTTTGATTCCCAGCATCCACATGGCAGCTAACAACTGTCTGTAATTCCAAGATCTGACACCTTTGCACAGTTATACCCACAAGGCAAAACACCAATTCACATAAAAAATAAAAAGTATTAAAAAAAAGAAAGGGAGTAGGCTATACTAGGGTTGGTTGTGGGTCAGATTTCCCCATATCTCAAAAAATATTTTTGAAGGAAAAACTTAAATAAAAATGAAGACCAAGCCATGGGGTGTGGTACACTCTTTTAATCCCAGTATTCAGGACAAACCTACAACCCAGGCCTCCTGAAGCCTGTTTCCTGCCTGATAGATCAACCTGCAGATGGAGAGTTGGGGGAGATGCTGAGATGGAGTGTGGTGGGGGTGGGAGGCTGAGCAAGCTGAGCAGAAACAGGTTCCATTTCTTTACTAGTCTCTTTACTTACTGTGTCTGGGTCTCCCCCAGTGCCCCCTGCCATAGCTGCCAGAGCACAGGGAGCTGGCCAGTGGGTCACTACTGTTTGAACCTCCCGCTCCCCCTGCCAAAAAATCATTTTATATCTATTCATGGAAGTGCAGGAAAAGATTCACCTTTGTGTGTGTGTGTGTGCTGGGGGGGGGCAACTGTTAAAATAGAAACTTCTAGAGCCAGTTGAATTGCCTACCAGAATTTCATTTAAATTGTCTTATCTCAAAATCTTTCAATTTACTTTGGCCTGGAAGAGCAGTTGGGTACAATGGGACATCAGGAACAGGGATGCTGGACGGCCACATTTCAGAAATGTCAGTGATGTGGCTCCAGCTGCATCTGTGGAATGCTCCATGGTCTGTCATTACTGCCTTATCACCCAGGGGACCCAGTGCCAGGGACCATGATGCTATCAGCACAGCTAGATTTTTCCAGGAAAGACTCAAAAGGGTGTGGCAAGAAGTCATATAGTTCACAGTTGTCCTTCTAACAGGCAGGAGAATCAGGAACTCACACTCAGCTCCAGAGAGTTGAGGACAGGTGAAGGGGAGAGGCAGAGGGGGAGGGGAGGCAATTAAGAAGAAAAGTATGCTATTTAACCAGACTTGAGGGGACCCCAAGGAACCCCTGATGCATATGACCACATGATGCTCCTGTTTCTTCTTTCTGAAAGCTGTGGCCACAGGCTGTACCAACATCCTTGGTTTATGCAGAGCTGGGCACGGAGCCCAGGGCATCCGGGACAGTGTGTGTGTGTGTGTGTGTGTGTGTGTGTGTGTGTGTGTGTGTGTGTGTGTGTGTGTGTGTGTCTGGGTCCGTGTTACTATGACTTTGCCACTGGGCTGCACTTCTAGGCCTGGAGACTTTTTTTTTTTTTTTTTTTTTTATTGACAAGTGGAGGTGAGATCAGGAAGGTTGACACAGGACGGATCTTCAAAGTCTGCTGGACTGCTGGAAGACCCTGACTTACTGTGCCCTTTGAAACTGGGGTTGAATCTTGATACTTTGGGAAATGGATGCTAAGATGAAAAGCTTTTCAAGACTTATTATTTCATGTGTATGTGTGTGTGCCCGGTGTGTGCCTGGTGCCCTCAGAGGCCCCGGTTGTGAGCCATTTCTGCAAGAGCAACAAGTGATTTTAACCACAGAGCTTTCTTTCCATCCCCTAAAGTGAAGTTTAACCGAGTTTCCCAGTCACTGGCTCGGCACAGCCAACCAGCCCGGCCAAGGACGCACTTGAGCTATTAACACAGACTTTTCCTTACAATGGAACCTCTACACCCCGCTGCAGGATGCTCCTTTTCAGTTCCCCTTTGTTTGTTTTAATGCCCCAGTGTTTTCTAAAGTGACCCCAGCCACACGCAAAGGTTGTTTTTTCTTTGACACCCAGCAGGATGACAGACAGAAACGTTTAGCATTTCAAGGGCCTAGGCTGTTAGTCGGAGTC
Source organism: Sigmodon hispidus (assembly GCA_004025045.1). Taxonomy (NCBI): domain Eukaryota; kingdom Metazoa; phylum Chordata; class Mammalia; order Rodentia; family Cricetidae; genus Sigmodon; species Sigmodon hispidus. The sequence goes on along the minus strand of PVIH01009624.1, from coordinate 10,942 downwards.
TCCGCCTGGAGAGCCTTTGTTTCTGGCTCCGGTCCCTCCTCCCCTTCCAAGCCCACAATCTTCCTTTGCTCACTTCCCCGATGGACTGGTGACCTCTCCCCTTAATGACCCCCCCCCAGCTGTTCCAGTTTTTCTGCTTTTAGGCCAGGAGATAAAACTCTCCTCCTACCTTGCCTACCCGACACCTGTCCAGGCACACCTGCTCAGCCCGGTACTGTAGATGAAGCTCCAGGGACCATAACTGCTGAGTCACGGGGTGGGGTGGGGTCGGGTGGGGGGAGTCCTGCAAAGATTGATTGCACAACTTCTCAAAACGCTCCTAGAAAGGGTCTTTATTCTACACCAGACCCCTGTACCCTGTTCACCTAAATGCACACAGGTAGGAGAGATAATTTCCTGCTGCACATGATGTTACAATGAGACCCCTTAAGGGATGCCCAAGGCACACGCACTTAACGTTATCTGCAAAAAGGAGGCAACACTACAGGCCACATAGCCCTGTCCAGTAGGATAGCAATAAATTTGTGGGCACAAAGTATGGTGATTATTGGGGGGAACCCCATAATTTAGTTTTAGAACTTATGGAGTCAGACTCCAGCCCTCATAGGGGGCAGATTTCACTTCCTGATGGTTCCCAGCTCTGAATGGAACTGGAAAGCCACCAGTGCTCTTAACCACTGAGCCACCTCTCCAGCCCTATCAACTCTATTTTTTATATTATTTTCACGTTTACTTATTTATCTAGTCATTTATTTGTTTGTTTGCTTTTCAAGACAGGGTTTTTTTTTGCCCTGGCTGTCCTGGAACCCAGGCTGTAGACCAGGCTGGCTTCAAACTCACAGAGATCCGCTTGCATCTGCCTCCTGACTGCTGGGACTAGAGGCATGCATCACCATCACAGGGCCAATTCTATTTTAAGAGAGTTATCTATCTATCTATCTATCTATCTATCTATCTATCTATCTATTATTGTGTGTGTGTATGAGAGAGAGAGAGAGAGAGAGAGAGAGAGAGAATGAGAGAGACTTTAAGTGTACAGGAGCTGCCAGAGGCCAGAGGGAGGCCTCCCTGGAACTGGAGATAGAAAGGTTGTAAACTGCCATGTAGGAGCTGAGAATTGAACCTGGGTCCTTTGTAAGAGCTCTGTGTGTGTGTGTGTGTGTGTGTGTGTGTGTGTGTGATCATAAAACCATTCTATTTTGGGCTTTTGACTCCAAAATCCAAGAGAAAAAAGAAGTACTATGTTGTCTGGAGATGAAGTTGAAACAGCTAACCTTCAGTGGGTTGTCATTGCCAAAAACATGTCCAGGTGGCCTGGCCTGTAGGAAGGAGCACAACACAAAGTGTGAGACTTTTATAATGTAGTAGTTTTGCTGGATAAGGTACCTCAGGCGGGCCTGTAACTGAAGCACTTGAGAAGCTGAGGCAGGAGGATGATTGTGAGTTTGAGGCCAGGCTGGGCAACAAAGTGACTTAAAATAAGAGAAAGCATAGTAACTAATGAGCAGTAACCCCACAAAATCACTGTCCACCAAAAGTGGGTCGGGCAGAAGTCTGCCTGCTGGCTCCATGAAGTCCCATCCCTGGGAGGGAGGGTACTGAATTCTTGTCCTCATACCCTGCCTGACTGGGCTCACCTTTCCTCAGCTGTCAGCTCAGACACTGCCTCGTCCCAGCTAGCTTCCCACTTTAAATCCAGTGGCCAAGGACCTGCCATCTGGTGACAGCCACCCCCAAATTTCTCAGATTGGAAACTCTACCCCTGAGATCTGTCCTTTGATGGATGGGAGAGGCATTAAAAAAACCCCCAGTTTTGCCTGATTAACTGGTTTTTCTGGTGGACTTAAATCAATGGAATCGAGTCTAAACCAATTGAGGCCCTTGAAAGTGTTAATTTTTGTGTGTGTGCTTATTCTACCCAGCAGAAAAAGCCAAAATTGGTAGGTACAAACAGTCACAAAAAAAAAAATGCTTACACCTGAACCTTAGCATCTGTGAGCACCCCAAGAATTTGTGATAGACTTCAAGAATGCAGTCAAGAAATGGAAGGTGAAGTTAAACCCTCGAAGATTGTGGGAGTGGCCAGAGGTGACTTGCAGGAGACAAGAGTATTCTAATTTGTCTGCTATGATTAAACATTCTCATGGAATGTGCAGGAAAGTGGGCTGGAGTGGTCCCACTGTGGGTTCCAGGTGTAGCAAGCCACAGGGTTGATCCATAGCGCCATGGCCTGCATCCTCAAGAAAATCAGGGTGACTTGAAATCTGGAGATGGAAAAGGTGGACACAAGTTCAAGGAAGAGGGTCAAGGACCACTTCCTGTTGCCTGTGAATCAAAGTGTAAGAACTCTCAAGCTCCTATGTGGCACTGTATCTGCTTGTGTGCTGCCTTGCTTCCTGCCATGAATAATGGACTAAATCTCTGAACTGTAAGTCAGCCACCACAATTAAATGTTTTTGTAAGAGTTGAAGTGATTGTGGGCTGGAGAGATGGCTCAGAGGTTAAGAGCACTGATTATTTTTCCAGAGGTCCTGAGTTCAGTTCCTAGCAATAACATGGTGAGATCTGGTATTCTCTTCTGTACACTCTATACATAATAAATAAATAAATATTAAAAAAACATTCTCACCAAAAAAAACAATTAGGATTGATGCTACACAAACAATTGAAATGGTTATGCAATATTTTTTTTTTTAAAGATTTATTTATTTATTATGCATACAGTTTTACAGAAGAGGACACCAGACCTCATCATAGATGGTTGTGAGCCACCATGTGGTTTTGCTGGGAATTGAACTCAGGTCCTCTGGAAGAACAGTCAGTGCTCTTAACCTCTGAGCCATCTCTCCAGCCCCGGTTATGCAATATTTTATACATAGTTCCTTTGGAAAAATAAAAATAAGTAAGACCAAAATTTCAAACAGGAATGAACCAGGTTGAACATTTATCAGTGAGGCAAGGTGCGCTTCTGAGGAAGCTTCACTAGGAACCACAGTGACCACGTCAGCCTGAGAAAGGCTGGAAACTCTTTGGGCCTTGGAAGATGGCTAGTCCTGTGTTCTTGCTGAGAGATGACTGGTCTTCTCCTTTTGGCCATCTTTCTTTTTTTATGTTTTTATTCATTGGTGTTTTGCCTGCTTGTGTTTGTGTGAAGATATCAGAAACCCTGAAGCTGGGCAGGTGTGAGCTGCCATGAGGGTGCTGGAAACTGAACCCGGGTTCTCTGGAAGAGCAGTCAGTGCTCTTGAAAGACCCCAACCTCAAAATTTCCACAAGGCCAATTAGCAGGGAATCATCCTGTGCCTCAGTATATCAGAAAACCGACAGTTAAGGTTTTTTAAAAAGATAAGGAAGGCCATGGGAGGGTGAAGAGACCGAGAGTGTCTAATCTTAACACAAACCAGATGTTCACAGCACCTCCAGAATCAAAAACTTTACAACCTTGCTCCAAAGTTGAACCTTGCAAATGATTTACAACATCACCCCTTAGCGGAATTTTATATGTAGTTCAAAGTAGCTAATGAGATATGATGTATGTCTTTATGTCTAAGCTGATGAGACTCTCTCTGTATAAAAAGGAGGGACTGTTCTTTGTACGGCACGCTCAGTTAGCTGAAGCTGCTGATCGCCCACAGGTGCCTGTGTATTAAAATAACCTCTTGATAATTACAGCCTGTGATTTCTGTGTTAGTTCTTGGGGCTGGGGTCTCTGAGGGCCTTTCACTCTTAACCACTGAGCCATCGTTCCAGCCCTATTGACTGTCTTTCAAAACTTGACAAAGACTGCCAAACACTGGTGTATTGGGACTCCGGGGAAGGTACCAAGCCCTAGCTGCCTGGCTCTAGCCACTCCCAGGACTTCTGATTTCTTTGGAATAGGACCTTTTCTCTTTTTCCCTTTTCCTCTCCCCCCCCCTCTCTCTCTCTGTGTGTGTGTGTGTGTGTGTGTGTGTGTGTGTGTGTGTGTGTGTGTGTGTGTGTACTGGAACTCACTATGTTGACCAGGTTGTCCTGAACCTGGAGATTTGTCTGTTTCTGTCTCCTGAGTTCTGGTCTTAAATGTGTAGGTTACTGCTGCCTGTCTAGGGACCACATCTTGACTGTTTTCTTAGAACTGAGGAACTATGGAATACAGCTTGGTGCTAACATGGTATGGCAGACAGAACCTACATGTGGGTTGGGGAGATGGCTTGCCTTGCAAACATTCAGACCTGAGTTCAAATTCCAACCTCTGTACCTATCCAAAAATAATGGTGGAGATCTAGCACCAGGAGAGCCTAAGACCCCAGTGCTGCTGAGATGAAAAAGGCAGATTCCTGTTGCTCCCTGGCAGGCCAGCCAGAAAGCCTGTCTCAAAAAAACAAGATCGATGATGCTTGAGGAATGGATGACTCAGCTGGAGAGATCGCTGAGCAGTAAAGAGCACTGACTGTTCTCACAACTGTCTGTAATTCCAAGATCTGACACCCTTACACAGTTATACATGCAGGCAAAACACCAATTCACATAAAATAAAACAAACTATTTAAAAAAAGAAATGGATGACACACACTAGTGTGAGGCCACCTTCATGTGGAGAGCAAACTGAGGCCCTTTGGAAGTGCAGCAAGTGCTCTTCACTTCGGAGTCATCTTTCCAAACTGGCTTGTTCATTTGTGCACACGTGCACACACACCAATATAATAAAGCTGTAAAATAACGCAAGTGAACAAGACAGAAGGCGCCACATCTACCTGGAGGCCACAGTCCTCCTTGTTACACATGTGTCCGGGTTACACAGTCAGTCTCCTTCAGTCTGGGAGAGATGCATGGATATACTAGGGACAGATGTCCTTAAGGGCCATCTGGAAGGCTGGCTCCCACAGCCTGTTCTCTCATCCCAAGTCCACAGAGACTCACCAATGCATCCATCACATTTGTGGGTTGAAGTTTCATCCTGAGTTTCGGCTGTGGTGGTGATCAAGTGCTTCCTAATTTCATCAGTCTCCCTAGACTCTGCTCGCAGATGCTGTGAGCAAGTGCTTTTTCCCTGAGTACCAAGGATGAGCAAAGCACTCTGCTACCCTCCTCCTTGTCCAGAATCCAGGTTCTCATGTAGCCTAGGATGGCCTTGAACACTTCGTGTAGCTCCATAAATAAACTCTCTTAAACTTTGATTGGTCTATCTCCAGCTCCTGAGTGCTGGGGCTACAGATCTGTAACAGGCATGCACCACCACAATTCTGTGTATGCACAAGGATGGAACCCAGGGCCTCAGACACAAGACACAAATCTCAGCTTCCAGAGTTACAGAGTTACAGGCATGGGCCACCAGCCCCAGCTCTGTTTTTTCTCTGATCAGGCTGACATGGAACTCATGATCTTCTTGCCTTAGCCTCATGAGTTCCCAGGTGATGGGATTTCAGATTTAAACCCCACAGGAAAGTAAATCACCGATTCCTTCATGGGGTCCTGGTCCCTCTAGCAAAAGGTTATATTTGGAAATCAAGATGTGGGCATGAGATTTCTGCTGTTCTTGGGTGCTACTCCTCCCAAGTTACCAGGGTAGGCAGAAGAAAAGGGTGTGTGTGCACGTGTGCACTGTATGTGCAGGCACATCTTCACATCTATAACTAATCCTGTATCACTGTATTGAGCTACACATATTCTCATAAAACCACTCTGAGAAGTTGTATTACAGTCATGGTGTCATCTCCCTCTGTGCTCGGGTCTCCGATACCTGATGGTGAGGAGCATGAGCCGGGCACGGTGGTGTACACACCTGTACCCAGACTCTTGGAAGACAAAGGCAGGAGAATCAGGAGTTCACATTATCCTCAGCTACTCAGCTACATAGAAAATTTGAGGCCAGCCCGGGTTGTATTAAACTGTCTCCAAGAAAATAAATAAATACATATTTTAAAGGAAAAAAAATCAACAATAAAAACAAAACTATTTTTAGTATGTGCTGTGGATGCCTGTGGTTGGATGTGGAGTTTGGGGATGTCACAAGCTAAACAGACAGAGATTGTCACCTGACCTTGTGAGACAGAAAAAGTCCGAAGCAGACAGGATTTACTGTTGGTGGTGGGGAAATAGCCCTGCCCCCCAAAGTCTTGAGACAAGAGGACCAGAAAGAAAGCACCCAGCCCCCCTCCCCTATATAGCTCATTCATTTCTCTCATGCCCACGAGTGGAAAGACTTCTGTCACCCCCGCCCTGGATGATCCCAACTACATATGAAGGGACAGAACTGCCGAAGAAGGGCCCTTCCCATCTGTAGCCGGCATGTGGCCCAGGACATCTTTTTTTTTTTTTAAAAAAAAAAAACTTTATTTATTTATTTGCCTTGGTGTTTGCCTGGAACTGGAACTACAGACAGTTGTTAGCTGCCATGTGGGTGCTGGGAATCTTACCCGGGTCCTCTGGAAGAGCAGTTGGTGCTCTTAACCGCTGAGCCATCTCTCCAGCCCCCGGCCCAGGACATCTTACTTTGCCTTGATCACCTTGCAGAGGATGGAAGCCAGCATTTCCAGCATGGTGACTGCACACTCCACTGAGCCCTGCACTGGAGGCAGCTGCAAAGTGAGGCTTTGAGGAGAACTCAGGCCCAGCTTCTCCTCTAGGTGACGCCTGCTCCTCCACCCACTCTTCTCTCAGCAGGCTTTTCCAGGTCTCCTGGGGCAGCAATTTTGCTTTCTGAGGGGAAGCTGGGGTATTTCCAGTGAGGAATGTTCCAACTTCTTTTCCCAGGGTGTACTGTCAAGTAGGTAGGAAGGATCCATATGTCCCAACCCTTGAGTCACCTCACAAAAGCAGGCAAGTTTTCTGGTCCTCTTGCTCCTGAAGTGGGTGTGGCCCAAAGCTGCTGAGGTGCCTTTGGGACGGCAGGAAAGCCTCCCCCAACCCCCTCTCTCTGTGCATGGGAGAGAGAGAAAAGAGAGAAAATGTAAGTGTGTGTGTGTGTGTGTGTGTGTGTGTGTGTAGTACTGGGGATAGAACCTAGGGAGGCCTAGTCATGCTCGGCAAGCCTTTGCCACTGAGCCTCATCTTCAACCCAGCATTGCCGTTTTGTGGCTTTCACCTCATGTTTTGAAATCTAAGGAGTATAACTGCTTTGTGGGTAAAGGGTTTGTTACACAAGGGTGAATCCCAGCACCCACATAAGGAGTTGGATGGATGTAGGCTGGTGATCCTGGTGGTGAGGGAAAAGGTTCTCTAGGCCTTGCTGGTGTACAGCCTAGCTGAATCAGCAAGCTCCTGGTTCAGTGAGAGCCCTGTCTCAAGAACATATGGGGAAGAGAGACTGACTTTTGGCCTCCCCATCCATGTGTAAGTCCTGCCACACACACAGCACACTCAAAAATACACTCACACTCCGACAGGCACACTTGGACACACTCAGACACACACACACATAGCAATAAGTGAGAGTAATAGTTTGACCCAGGCCACAGAAAATACCTAAAGTCTTTTTGTTTTGTTTTGTTTTTTAATCTTTGGGACAGGGTCTCCGGGTTTCCCTATGTAGTCCTGGTTGTCATGGAGCTTGTTATGTAGCTGGCCAGAAACTCCCTGGGATCCTGCTGCCTCCGCCTGGCCCATATCTAGACCTGTAGAAACTCTAAAGCTAGCCTCCTTCCTCCTATACCCAGAACACCACTGTCCCCTCCCTCTTTTTTGAGTCAGGGCCCCATGGACTCCAGGATGGCTTAGAAACCTTCAAGTACCTGTGGATGGTCTTGAACTGCTGGTTTTCCTGTCTCCACCACCCAAGACCTGGGATTACAGCCATGCATCGCCACACCCAGTTTAAACTGTCCTAGGATCAATCCAGGGCTTCCTGCATGGTGGGTAAGCATTTTACTACCAATAGTTGAGTCACATCCCAGCCCCAACACTTTCTCCTTATTACCCCAAAAGCTCAGGGCCTCTTGTGTGGGAATCACACACATCAGTGGGGGCGAGCCCCTTGTCTAGAGTCCAGTAGTGATGGATCAGCTCCTTCTCTTCTTAACCTTACAGGGGTGCCAGCCATGGCCCACGGGTTGTGAAAGCCTATGTACATTTACTTTAGATGGCATTCTAACACTGTGCAGTCATCTGAATCTGTCATCATACTTGAGAACTAAGCAGAATTACAATACAATAAAATAAAAATCTTACAATGTTCTTAAAACGTTCTCTGATTTTGTGTTGGACCTCGAAACTGTCCTAGATGATAAACTGGACACCCCCACACCACGCTATCTCCCTGGACCAGTTTCCTATCTGTAGATGGGGCTATTAGTGAGGCCCCTGGAAAGGTGAGACAGCGTAGCTATAAAGTACATATTTTTGAGGCTGCTGCATGAGATGTGGATGTGGACCAAGGGCCGTGACCTCAGACATACAGTTTGCAGCTGCTTCACGAAGCTCCTGATAGCAGCTCAGTGTCCCCAGGCGAGGTCCTTCTTCCCTCAGCCTTCCAGCTTCCTCTTCTGTAAAACCAGGGAGCATTGGGCAAGATCTTCACCAGATGCCTGACATTCTGCACACCTAACGCATGCCTTAGAGCGTAGGCTCCACTCCAGGGACCACACCATCAGCAGGAAGGAGCCTGCTGTGGGGGAAGGTATGACTTCTGCCCTCAATTGCTTCATTCCTGAACCCCTCTCTGGGGTATCCTGAGGACTTATTCCCTCTCCTGGTCAGTCCCCACCTGGAGCTTGGAGCCCCAGGCTCTGCGTTCCAAATTCAGACCCCTGAACAAGCTGTTTCTGTGCGCACATGTACTGACGGGAAAGATGCAGAGTGGTTAGTTCAGCCCTGAGCACAGATAACTACATGAAATTTGTGACATTGTCAGAATTTTCTGTAAAGAAATCCATTTTAATGAATGCTACTGGCTTAAATAGATAAAATAAAAATGAATTAAAAATGTTACCTGTTAGGGTTTTTGGCTTCTTCCTTTCTCAAAGAAGGCCAAAGCTGGGGATGTATGTGTGAGGCCACAGGTTCTGTCCCAACAACCCCCCAAAAAATTCACAGAAAGCCAAGGGTGGCAGCGTACAGTAGAAACAGGATGACCGATGTATGTTTGAGGCCATACAAGACTACATAGTGAAGCAAAGTAAATAGAATCTGGCATAAAGAGATCTTACATTCCTTCTCCACCTAGCTGAATCTCCTTGGATATTTGATTTTCTTGTTCTCAGAGGACATTGAAGACAGATATTCTCAGCTTCCACTCTGAAAAATAATTCTCACAACCCCCCCCACATACTTATACACATAGACATACATGTACAAATATACTCTCTCTATACACATACACACATACATGTGGACACACATATAGAGATCACACACGTTATACGTACAAATTTTCAAGACACGGTGATGGCTTCCTACTGTTTCCTCCTTGGGTCTTTACTCGAGAAACGTGTCATGTCGTGTCTTCGGTTATATGTCTGGGAACTGTGCCTTGAGGTTGTGAAGACCGGGAATTGATCTCAGGTCTTTACCCTAGGGACTTGGAAGGGAAATCTCTAAACCTGCCTCCAAATCCTGCCTCCAAGCTTAATGGAGCCTTAAGGATGGGGAAAGATGCAATACCAGAGTTTGACCACAAGATGGCAAACTAATGCAAGTCGTTTGTTTATAAGACATTTCCATTAAAGGGTGAGTGTCACAAATGGGTGAGACATTCCTGTCCCCTTCCTTCCCCCTCCCCCTCCCTTCCTCTTCCCTTCCCCTCTTTCCCTCTTTTTCTCCTCTCTCTCTCTCTCTCTCTCTCTCTCTCTCTCTCTCTCACCTTATAAGGTCTCATTACATAAACAAGCTAACTTCCAGCTTACAGAGAACCCCCTGCCTCTGCCTCTCGGCCTCCCCATTGTTAGGGTTGAAGGTGTGTGCCTGGCTCTTTGATTTCTAGCACATTCGTTACATAGACTAGGCTGGCCTTGAGCATGTGACAATTCTCCTAACTTTGTCATGAATGTGAGAATACAAACAGGAAGGTAGCATTTGGCTGGAACCATATCACACTTTCTATCTCTAAATCTGAACCGGGTTTGATAGACATTTGCAACAATCTTAACACAATCAAACAAGTGGGGGCGGTGGTGAATTAAAATTCCCAGCACTGAGGATGTAGAGGCAAATCGGTCTCTGTGAGTTTAAGGCCTTCTCTACAGAGTGAGTTTCAGGACAGCCAGGGCTACAGAGAAACCCTGTTTCAAAAAACAAAAATGAGAAGCACAGAGAAGGGAGCAGGGTGAGGCCGCTGATGCACTGGAGTATGTCAGGAGCCGACTGCGCACTATAGAGTAGGCAGCCGCTAGCTCCTTCTCCAGCTCTGTTCAGCCTGCAGGCAGCCGCTGCCCCCACACTCCCCCACCACCCATGATGGCTGTGGCTCAGCAGTCTCAGCTGATAAAAGAAGGGTGGCCATAGGCTCTCCAGGGACCCTCTTCATCCTCTTTAGCTACGGCTCTGTGATTCCATAGTGGGCGACATGTCTGGTCTTGTGTTTGATGGTGAAATGAGCAGTCCTTGAAGTGGGCGAGTAGGGTACGGATCGGTGCAAGAGGCGTGTTCAGGATGAGCAAGACCTTGAGAGAGAGAGAGAGAGAGAAGAGAGGGGAGGTGGACTGTGGGGAGTAAGCCCTGGAGGTCGACAATACAACCCCCAGGAGTCATTTTTTCATCATCCATCCTTGGTTCCCACCCCTCCCCAAAGTGCCTGCCAAGCAACACTTGGAGCACAGTCAGTTGTGATATAAGAGGCTGGAGAGAGGGGCTGGAGAGATGGCTCAGCGGTTAAGAGCATCCTCTGCTCTTCCAGAGGACCCGGGTTTGATTCCCAGCACCCACATGGCAGCTAACAACTGTCTGTAGTTCCAGTTCCAGGCAAACACCAAGGCAAATAAATAAATAAAGTAAGGTTCTTTAAAAAAAAAAAAAAAAAAAAAAAAAAAAA